>JAIPRM010000701.1:0-49478 GCA_025469315.1 Stegophylla sp. TES_Ste_2020 | reverse complement strand
GAAATTAAAAAAATGACCTCTTTATAGTACAATCTAGAGGCAATTCCGGTTTCAAAAAGTTATTGATCGAAACTTTTGGACAAGTATTTCCATACGAAAAGTTGTACACAGAAAAAAAAAATAAAAATAAAAGCCGGACATACTTCGCACGACGGGTGGATATTATCTTGACGGGCGTATTAAATTTTAAAGAAACGATAAATCATTTCTTCAGTAAAACGATTCTGAACGAAGGAAATTAATAATATAAGAACAAAAAATGTCCAAAATTTTTTTTTCACATTTTCAAAATTTTCTTACGCCAAAATCTTTTTTTTATGATTTTCTATGTATGTTTAAATTTTCATAAAATTCTGATCAAAAAATTATGGTTTCTGAGTCGTTTTTGTTAAATTTTGGGTAGTTTTTTCCAAAAAAAACATTGAAGATTTGAGAAATTCAAAAAATGACCATTCTAAAGTACAATCTAGAGACGAATCCGGTTTCAAAAAGTTATTGATCAAAACTTTTGGACAAGTATTTCTATACGAAAAGTTGTACACAGAAAAAAAAAATATGAACATCATTGTAAAAACACTAGCTTTTTCACTTCGCTCAGAATCTAAAAGTTTGGTATATAAAAGAACAGTACATCATTATACATGGGTAGATTATTACTATATAAATGGATATAAAAAGAAAAAACATAAAGTATAAAAATAAAAAATGAGTTATATAAAATCAAAAGGATAAGTGTCACCAGCTGTCATCAGGGGAATTTAAGGTATAATTTTTATTTGAAAATAGTGGATAAAATGGTTTCAGATTTCTGGTGTTAAGGTTATTTATCATTTTAAATTAATCAATGACGCTAATTCCGAACAGTCAATAAGGCCTAATAATAATTTATGAAAAAAACTAGAAATTAAAAGCATAAGATGTTCTCATTAGAAGTGGTAAAAGATTTAGATAATGCGATAGAATAATGCATAAGAACCATTGGGGGGGAGGGGGCTGTATATATTAAATTTAAATGAAATAAAACGCAGGAAATTATTTTCGGGATAGATTCTAGAGTTGATATTTGATTTGAGGTGTTACGTATTCAACCGAATAAGAGGGCAGTAATCAAGATGGAAATGAACGAGGGAGAATAGATATTGAATTTTCAATGGGAATCGAATGCATGAAAGAACTACAAGTACGCGTTTAATAAAACCCGAAATTTTTATTTAGTGTCAAAAATAACAACACTTAAATCTTCAAATCGAGAAACAAGTTCAATATCGGAATCAGAATTATGCGCGCTCGGCTCTTCTCGTTAATTATTTATTCCGCGTGTGTAAAATAATAATGAGCGGCCGCTTGCGGGAGATTAGTCTCGCGATTTGCATAAACGCGTTATCTCGACGCGGAGGATAGGGGAAGTTTAATAGCTCGTGTAATACGTGTGTGTGTGTGTGTGTGTGTGTGTATAAGCGCTTTTCTAAGTGCGCCGGCGGTACATGTGTAATGCGAAAATGAAAAAAGTTTACACCACACCACTCCGGGTCGTATATTATTTTGTTTGTCGATATCCGAGACGCGTTTCGTGTGAAAATCTAAATTGCAAAAAGTTTGTTTTTACAAACCGAATCGCTTCTCCGACGTTGATCGATGATCCGAACCGATCGATCGCAGGCCGTAGTGTCACGGCTAATATGTCTATTATTTCACGAGGATATATATATATACGTATGTATATGGATAAAACGGTGACACGCGCGATTTATATACATATTATTATTGACTCGTTGCTATTAAAACGCGAGAGTTGACGGCGCGCAGTATTTTTTTGCATCGCAGATTTTGGCGATTAACGTGCGCGCTCGGGGATTTTTTTTTTATCGAAACTCTTTCTCGTTATTCTCGTTACGATTCATACGACGTGTGGTTTGAAAAACACACATCGATATTTCACCCGTTTGACTTGTGTAATCTTATGTTTTTGAAAACCAAAATCGAATTTCGTTTTCTCGTGTGCCGCGGTCACGTCCCCGTCCCCTCCCCCCCCTCCCCCGGTACAGCTTCTGTCTCTGCACACACGATCAAAAATAACGAACGGTGTCGCCAATGGCGTGCGCACGAGTGGGGGGTGGGTGGGGGGAAATAGGGGTTATATCCGTGTCATTGTCTCTTAGGTTCTGAGTGGAACGAAGCAGCTACAGTGTTTTTACAATGATGATGATTATTAATTTTTTTCAATTCTTTTTCTTTGCACGTGCTTTCATTATAGAAATACTTATCCAAAAGTTTTGATCGGCAATTTTTTTTTATTTTTTATCAAAACTTTTCTTTAAATCAGTGATTCTCAACCTTTTTAAAGTCACCGCCTCCCTAAAGAAAAAAATATCTTTTAACGCTCCCCTTAAATAATACTCCCCTATTAATAGTAATAATAATAATTAATTAAAATGTAGTACTATGTTTGAAAAGTGTAAAACTGAAAACTAAATAGAAAAAATATGTATTCATAAAGCTGGGCTGGCTTTTCATACCTCATTAGTTGAATGTTCAGTCAATTCTTAAATCTGTCAATCTACTAGATATTTCAGTGTTTATTGAAAACGATCTGAAAAAATATACTTACAGATAAGCCATGAAAAGTTGTTTAGTGGAATACCTGTGTTTCAGTTTTTATTTTACTCCACTACTTAGGCTTAAGTGTAAATATGTATTATGCTTAACACCACCATATAGCCCAAGGATTGCTCACCGCCCCCCTATCGCCCATAAAATGTTCATCACCCCTCAGAATCTCTTTACCGCCCACTGAGGGGTGGTATCGCCCCCGTTGAGAACCACTGCTCTAGATAATACTGCGATGGGGTTATTATTTGAAATCATCAATAGCTTTTTTTCTAAAACTTAGGAAAACTTACTAAAATTTGACTAAACGAGGTTCAAAAATATTTTTTTTTTACTCCAAACTTTATGAAAATGAAAATGAAAATATATATAGACCATAATATGAAAAATATTTTTGTGAAATAAAATGTTAATTGCAGTGGTGGCGCCGAATATGGGCCAGGGTGAGCCGTGGCCCATCTTGAAATTTTCTGACCCACTGTGAAATATTGTTTTATGAATTCCAGTTTTCAATATTATGATTTAAGCGCTACAGTATTAACTCTTATAATTTTTTGAAAACTTTTGAAATTTTTCCACAAGAAATTTTCCTATACGAAAAAGTGTTTAGATAAAAAGGCTTTGAAAAAAAGATGAATATTTGAATATTAAGTTGTTTAGTGAATTGAGACTTGGTTCAGAATCGGCATAGTTATTTAAAAATGGAAAAAAAGATGCATAATTTAAAGTACCTCAGCTAATAAAATATAATGAATGAAAAACATTTTCTCGGTGAATAGTGAAATATAAAACTGAACGAGGAAAAATGTATATAATATATTTAAAGAATATATCTCTCTTCATAAGATGATAAGGTGATAAAAAAAGTGTAAAGATTTGATAACAATAAGAAAATTATATAAAACATTATATATATATATATATTTACATAATATACTTTTTATTTATAATTACAAACTTTATAACTTTTGAGTAAAAAATCATCTCGAATATGAATCGAAGCGATCCGTTCGGAGTCGTATTATCGAAGGAATTACTTATCTCGTTTGTTTTAAAATTCGACGCACCACCCACCTAGAGTATCATACTCGAGGAGCGAAGGGTACCCAATAAAGTGGGAAGTACGTCCTTTTTTTTGTTTTTTTTTTTTTTTTTTATTCATCCTGGTGTCGATATTCATTTGCGTCGAAACGCGTGAGAACATCAATCCACGTATGCAATTATTATTATAACAATTCAAACGCCACGCCGTCGACGTCGCCCCCCCCCCTTAACGAAACACGCCCCACTGACACGCGATAATGCTCTTATTAATATTGTCAAGTCGATTGCGTTTTTGTTTAAAATGCAATAAAACACTGAACGCGTACATACATAACATGTGAAAACCAATATAAATAAAATTCTCCGTTCGGAATTTCGCGTGTCGTCATTTTGTGTATGTGTTTTTTTTTTCTCTACAGATCGGCAGTCTCGATGAATTTTATCTGTTCGAACACCAACACGTACACAAGAGATCGTTGCACGAGGACGAAAAGTATCATTCTCGGCTGAAAACGGATCCACAGGTAATGTTGATTATATATAGTATATTATCTATTATAGTAGATAGAAGTCGTGACATTCCAAAATGTACTATTGCTACTTTTCATATTTTTCAGAAAACATGATTTTCTGTACTAAACAGTTATTGATCAATAGAAAAAAAAAAGCAAAATATTATGTTAAAATGCAGGAAAATAAACTTGCCTTGTTTTAAATGTCAAAATGTCCTAAAATCAATTATTTCCCTACTTTAATTGATAATGTAACATCTTAATTGCGCCATAATGTACCGTTTTCATCCAATAGTACGTTGTGACGTCACCTTAGAATTTAGATAATTTTGAACCAAGTTTTTTCAAAAAGTATTTATTCCACATTTCCCACATAATAGTGAATACTGTATGTTTAGAGTAATAAAACCTTGTAGTCCTCTTTATATGACTGATGTATACTGATGGGTGAGAATAAATGAATTAATATCTAAAGAAATTTAAAGATACTACCAAAGCAAATATTATGCAGTATTTGGTAAAAATGATAACACTGATAATAAAATAAGCTGTTTTTGTTTTTGTTTTGTTTTTTTTTTTTTTTTAAATACAATTAACAAAAACTTACCTGATTAGTTTTAGGGAGGCTAATAGTAAAATAAACACTGGTAACTAAATAGTCAATTAATTTTATATATTAAAAATTTAATCGAAAACTTAATAAAGAAAATTGAATCCATAAACAATAGAAAAGAAATAAAAATTGAAACTTATAAATAAAATAAAAAAGATCATTACTCATTACAAAATACGTTATGTAAAGTATTAATGAAAAATGGGAAAATTTGACGAGTTAAATCAAATTTAAATGTTGGATCATGTTTTTCGACAAAAAATAAAACTAATAGAATTGAAAAAAAAAAACAAAAAAACAAAAACAAAATATAAAAAAAATAATAATAGTAAATGTGTTTAGCTACATAACGACAGTAAAAAGAACGTCGCGCTAAAATACTACCGCGAACGATCGATTCTCGCGGTTACAGTGTGCTGTAAAACGTTCGCACTTTTTGTAATAATTTCAATATACTCAGACACCACACCAAAAAAAAAAAAAAAAAGGGGGGGGGGGTTCCTGCGCGCGCGAAAAACTTCTAAATTGGTAACATTTGGTGGTCTTCATATCGTCGTGACGACTCCATTTATATTAAATTTCTTCTTTATTTTCGATTTGTTTCCCACCAACTGTACCGAGAAGTTCGAAAAGAACTGCGATTCTTTTGGAATTTATAAGGATTTAAAAGTCGCGCGATGCGCACGAGGCGGCGTAGAAAAAAATAAAATAAAATATTCGGAAATTTCGACCGTGAAATCCGATTCGGAAAAGTTACGCGTGTTTCGATTTGTCAATAATATGATTTTTTTTTTTTTTTTCACGCCGCCGCTGAATACCGTGACGCATATTATATTAAACTTTAAAGCGAAATCGTTTTGAAATTTATCAAAAAATATAACGATGATATTATTATATTTTAATGTTCGATTGAACGTCGACTAGAGAAGAAGCGTTCCCTAGGTCCGAAAGATTTCCTAGACAATTAACTCGGACGTTTGTAAGGATCCAAGGACACAAGGATTACCACTAGGACACTTTCATCGATTAAAATAGTAACAATATTTTCCCTTTTCGAAAAAGTACACTATTATTTGTTTAAATGGTCACTTTTTGCGAGTATTCTTAACGTTTACGAGTTTAAATCACTTTGGTTTGAGTAAATTTTAGATTTTTTTGAAAATATATATATATATATATATATTAGTCTCTGGTCGAAAAAAAAAAAAATGGGTATAGAAAAATGTATTTTCTATAATTCTTATAGAGATTTTACTAGATAATAAAATAATTATACAATCGAGCATATTGAATATAATTTTTTCTCAACATTATTCAAAATATTTACTGTCATGGATACATTATACTCATATCAATAAAGTGGCA
This sequence comes from Stegophylla sp. TES_Ste_2020, assembly GCA_025469315.1. NCBI lineage: Eukaryota > Metazoa > Arthropoda > Insecta > Hemiptera > Aphididae > Stegophylla > Stegophylla sp. TES_Ste_2020. The sequence continues at coordinate 43,337 of JAIPRM010000701.1, read as the reverse complement.
AATAAAAATTTAAATATATCAAAAAAAAAAAAAAAAAAAAACACTTGCTTCTTCAATAATTCTTTCAGGATCCAAAAGAGTTATTAAATTTATAAATAAAGTAAATATAACTGTTTTTCTGATTTAGAATTTTAATATCAGTACTTGTTTTCGAAAATTTCTGTCACTTTTTAACTACATACTTTAAACAAAAAACATTGGTGGCTGTCCTGGATCCCGGATACAGGGTTATGTTTATGATCAGTCCGCGGACCACCTGCAGGAGTTGTGGAAAAAAATTTAAGAATTTTTGTAATCCCTAGCAACGCCACCGCCACCGCCAGTTTAAAATAATATGTATTTTGCACCTTTGGTGGTCACTGCGTATTGCTGCAGGTCGACAACGAAAACGGTCAAAAAAAGTCGTCAGAAGGCACAGTGGACATGTCGGTAAAATTGTTTGCCAAAGGAACCAAAAAAAAAAAAAAAATGGTGCCAAAGGACATGCACACGCACAAACAAATTAAATAAATACTTTCCTTGAGTCGAATGCTCAAGTCGAATTTGCCACGAGAAGTTGGAAGTCATACTTAAACGAGTTATTTTTTTTTCTCAACTATAACAAAGTAAGTTGCGTTCAGGCAAATGCCCCATCACCATCGGATTCAACTCTTCTTTGAGTGTCCTTCGTCTCCAATCACCGAGCTGTGGTATCCCCACGGTGTTGTGTGAGATAATAATAATTTTTAATTCTGCTATTCAATGGAGAAACGGGTTTAACGTTTCACCGCGACCAATTTATTTCGAGACAACTATATAGTCAACACGATTGTACGGATGTAGCATTGCACGGATAGGAAAGACGCGATTCCGATATTAGAATCCTCTCGTCCATACGCGAATTATTCTCCTCGACGTTGAAAAGCTTCTTTCAAACAAGATAGACCGACATATTATAGGTAATATCACAGCGATTTGTAACTTAACTGTGTAGGAGATCACTTTTTGGTTACAATTGATCTCAAAACGTTTGAATTTATGTACTTCCATTTGGTTTTCGATACGTTTTTGGCGCACGGGACAAGTGGACAACGACATACGGTCCGCCATCCAAAATGTCTAACATGTCAAACGTCTTTGCATTTACAGTCGTCACGTCAAATAAATTATTTCTCTGTTTATAAACGTCCGATATTAATATTATAGTTTACTGTAATTCATAAACCGCGATTTTCATAATACAAAATATTAGATTTTTAAAACACCAAAAGAACTAGTGTTTTTTATGACGTTAAAAAAAAAAAATATATAAGTACATGTTTTCGTGTAGTGAAATACTTTTCTAAAAGTTGATTTTAAATGGTACTTTTGGGAGGAAATTTCTCAAAATTCAAATTAGGTACTCCAAAATTTTTGGGAAAAAAATACATAAAATTAAAAAAAATGTCATACAAAAATTTTTTTTTTTATTTAAAACTGTATAAAATTTTAAATAAAAATTTCGAAAGAGCACATTTGTAATATGTGAATTTTATTGACAGTTTTCATTTTTGAGCGGAGCGGAGCGAAGAAGCTTATGATTTTACAATGATATTTATTATTTTTCTCTTTCTAGAAACTCTTTTTCATTTGGAAATACATGTACAAAAGTTTCGATCAGTAACTCTGTAGATTCGAAATCGCACACATACTATGGTACTTCAAGAGAGGTATAAAAAGTTTATCTCTTATCATCGTTTTAATATGCGATTATTTCAACGTGCTCGTAACGGGCTATTTTTTATTTTTATTTTTATAATAAGAACTTAACGTTTTGTTAATGATATTAAAAAAAAAAAAAAATATGTATTTGCGCAAGTGTAAATTAGGGGTACAAAGAGGGTGTGGGTAGAAATTAACGTGTTCTTAATTAACACACCGAATTTATAAATGTTTTATTCGACGAATAATTCCAACTCTGACCGTCTACTATTCCCTGGTACGGCGGCGGTAACGGCGCGTGGTGGTTTTTTGACCGTTGTCGACATCGACTTCGTCCGCGGCGCGCGAGGGGCGAATGAACGCGAATCCCCCCTTACAATCGCTCGACCCCCGTGCCCGTCCCTTTTCGGGCACCACTGTCAGTGGGATAAAATTATCGCGTTTCCGCGTGTATGCGTATGTGTATGCAAGAGTGCACGTGAGTGTGTGTGTGTGTGTGTGTGTGAGTGTATTTGATTATGAGTTCACGTTAGTATGTCAATGTGTGTGCGTGTGTGTGTGTGTGTGTATGTGCGCACTCGCGCGTTCGTCTGCTGGAACAACACATTATAATATTACTTCCGCGACGGGATGATGTTGACAATGCGCAGGAAGCCGGTGCCGCGGCGAACGCAGAGTTTGGGTCAGTTCATAATTTATACCGCGCAACTTTGCTGATTATTTCGGAAAACTCCGCCGAACGGGGGGGGGGAGTGGTGTCTTTTGTGTAAGACGTCCGTTCGGCACGCTCGCGCGCATGCGTGCAGTGTAAGTGCGTGGAATTTCGGAAACGTTATGCAATTCGAAATCCTCCGCTGTAGATTCGGATTTAATTTCACTATTATAATATTATGTAGTTTCATTCGCTGCGTTTGCGGCCACTAATGGTTTTGTTCGACGCGGCTGCGACGGTCAACGCGTCACGTCGCGCTACGAAACGCGATTAACATCGATTATTATCAGGCCACATGCATTGACAATAAAGAATGGATGGGCCATTGTTCCTTACCTCACATTCCTTAAAATTTATCTAAGGTGCTTTTTTTTTTTTTTTTTTGTTCCGTGACAATTATTTTTATATTATTCCGTGAATATTATTTAAATGACTTGAGTCGTGTGCTTTGCATATTATACGTATAACACAACGTATAGTAATTAGTATATTAATAACAAGTGTACGACTCGGGAGAAAAAATAAAATATTTGAATTTCGAATCGGTTCGCGGTCATAGTATTATCACTGCATAAAAACAATAATAATATTATCACATGATAAATAGTATTAACCTATCAAGTAACCGTCGTAACCGTTACTGTGGTATAAGGCACCTTTCCGAGCCTATCTAAAAATTTACATCGATTTCGGATGAAAAAAGAGAACGTTACTTAACACACCCACCAAATCTCATCGGAGCAGGCCAGTAGCCAGACCAAATTTTCGGGTAGGGCAAATCAATTTTATAGGGGGGGGGGTGGGCAATATATATAAAAATAATATTTGTGCAATTTTTAATATATTTACACTGACATCTCAATCGTCTCATTAAATGATAACACAACTGTAATTTTCCATCAAATATCCATGTATAACGGAATATTTTGGAAATTTACGAAGGGATTTACAATAATAAGTTTATTTTAAAAACACAAAATGAATAATACCAAACATTAAAAATAAAACTTAAATCAATGTTTATTTAGATAATTTAACGATGGACATAGGGGTCGTGGTTTAAGAAAGACTGAGAACTGTTAAAAAAAGACATACCCATCTAAAAGCTTTTCTAATATTTTTAATATTCTTAGAAGGGGCAAAATTTGGGTTTAGGGAGGGCAACGTGCCTTCTGGCCTCCCCGGTAGCTACGGGCCTGTACCCGAGAAGCGAAAAATATCCTCCACGGAAAGTATTTTTACCACCTTTGCGCAAATGACCGACACATAATAATAGAGTGTAATTTTATTTTCGAGTGGAGGAGACAAAAATTCTCGTAATCCGACTGGTTTCTCGTTCAAACGCTTACAATCACACAACTTCATCGGTTCTCAAAAAAAAAAAAAAGGTTATATTTTTATTCATATTTCATACGTGGGTTCTATACTTGGGTAGACTTGAATAACGCTCTTTGGATTGACAAAAGCCCCCCCCCCAAAAAAAAAAAAAGCCAGACATACTTCGCACGATGGGTGGGATCTCTTGACGGGTGTATTTACTTAAATATAACGATTCATATTAACGATTTTATATTTTAATTTATTCTTAATAGGTAAATGAGTCAAGACGACCTGACTAATTAATATTTTGTAAATGTAAAATTTATTCTCGTATACACGACATGGTATCTATGAACATTTTGACTAATTATTTCTGATTAAAGGTCAGTTGAGTAGATTTATAATAATTACGTAACTTAATATTATGTGCCCAAGTGACAGTTTTCCTTAATATTTAAATTAGAATAATTCAAAAACTACTCGTTCAAATTTTAATTTCAATACATCAAAATTCACAGAAAAATAATCATTTGAAAAAAGAAAGTTTGTATCTCCACAGGACACCCTTAAGGTGAGACATGAAAAAAATGAGTTATGGAAAATATTGGTTTTATAGTAACTCGAACGTTCCGGAAAAAAAAAATCCCAAATTTTGCATTTTTACGGCCAAAAAGTGGGGGTGAACACGTTCAAAAAAATCACCCTGTGTACCCTGTACAGTCGACGTGTCTCCGCGACAGTCCCGAGTGACTTACTTGATGTACTTTTTCGGTCACATCGCCGCCGTCAAACGCCTTTCGCGCGCGGTTGACCTTACACAGACGCGCGCTGGTGAATATACACACTTATGCGAGCGCGGCGCGGTGCGAAGCGAACGTGGGACCGGAGGGGGGGGTTGGGGTGGGGCGCGGGTCCGGGTAAGAGGCGGCGAAAAGATGGAAAAGGAAGAACGTTTACAGAATTCCGTACACTTGTTTTAATATTGTTGCCCGTCAAGGCGTGAAAATAATGACATTATAATCCCATTTCTTAAATTCTGTCGGGACATCCGGCAACTCCGGGGCTCTCGGAGTGGTTTTTGCGCACACATAAGTCCGCGACAACGGGGATGATGAACAAGATTGATGACGGTGTTTCGGCGAAATGAAGGGGGAAAAACCGCTGCTGCCGGAGCTTTTGTCTGCAGCAGACCGGTAACGACGACGTACACACAACACAAACTAATGTAATTGGATGATCCCCGGAATTCCCCCGAAAACGCCGCGCCGCCGCCGCCGGTAGAATTTAATTTAAATATTAACACGCGGGCATTCATAAAGTCAAACGATAGTGGGGTGGAGGGTGGCGAGGATGAGCCCACCTCGGGCTGAGATAAAAAAAAAAAAAACCCACACACATAATTTATATATATATATATACACACACACATTTACATGCGCTTAAAGAAAATTATGAAAAATACAAAACGCGCATCCCGGAAGTCCGGATTTGAAAAAAAAAAAAATAATACGTTTATGTGCTATGACAATATTTGTAACCATTTCTCTGTCTCTCAACTCCTCCTCCTCCTCCTCCTCCCTCCCTCAATCACTTTGGTCGGTGAAAAATTTTTTTTTTGTTTTTTTGTTTTTTGTTTTTTTTTTCATAACACCGAGTTATAATATCGTGGGCGTTGAAACGCACTTGAAAATGGTCGAGCTGACCCGACGAGAACAGCAAGGCACCAGAAGCAATATTCCATTTTGCCTTGAACAAAAATTAAAAAAAAAAAAAAAAAGTCTTTTAATTTAAATTTCGTTTAATCTTGTTTATTATTATTATTATTATTATTATTATTTATGTTTCTTAATATTTTTACAAAGAGAAACACTCGTGTTCGCGCGAATAGAAATATTGTGTTTTTCGTGTTTTCACGTAGTCACGGGCGTGTACAACATCTTAGTGATAATTAAATAATTCGATTTAAAATTAATACAACGCAAAATTATTATATCAGTTTATGACGAAATTAGATTAGAAAATTAGTGTGTACGACGTTGCGCAGATGTTGTAACGTTGTAACCTGACGATTGGCTTTCTAGGGTTTTTGTTTCAATTTACGTCTTTCGGTTTCGAATCAATAATAATAATAATTAGGGTTCTAAAGTTTCATGAAATTTATTCGTTTATTTTTATGAAATTTTCTTGCTGATGAAAAATAAAAATAAAAATTTGAAAATACCATAAATACCTATACCAAAATTAGTGAAAAATGTTGTAATGGTTTTTTTTTTTTTTTTTTTTTTTTATAGTGCATTATAAAAATTAAATAATAATTCATATAAACATAGTTAAAAAAATGATTCAGAAATATATTGATTTCTTTATTCATGTTAATTTAATATTGCACAATTAATAATAATTAGTAATTAAATATATTTTTAAGTTTTAACTGTACGCATTATTATAAATAATTTAGTGTATTATGATTTCAATTTAAATTTATAAAATATTATAATTTATTTAATAAATTTTAAATTTAAAACTATGGCCTGTAGCTAACATAATATCATAGTCAAATTTTATTGCTTTACTAGTAAATTATCATTTTACATTATAATCATTTAAAAACCTATAACTATCAAAGGGAAAGTAAATCACATTTTGAAAAAAATAACGATTTTTTTATATTTTAGTAGGTAACAGTTCACTTATATACGATCATGAATGTAGTATGATTTCATCGGAATTAAAATACTGATAACTACGCGTGTAAAAAGTGTAAACATCACTTGATTTCCGAAAAACAATAAACTTAAAAATAAAAATATGCATTTTTCAATATTTCAAGAAAGGCGAGAGTTTCAAAATTTAAATATTTCAAATTGAAAATTTCGTTTAAAATATTTCACACTCATAAGTCTAATAATAATTATTATAGAATTGAGCAAATATAAAAAGCATAAAGTATTTCAAATAAATATGAGACTTATTACTTCACACGTGATCGCGATTTTCGCCCTATATTATTTTTCTCGATAATTCGAATCGTCTTATTTCGCGTGAAAATATTAATAGTTCATTTTAAAACAGACCTGTGAACAGAATTGAACGAAGAAAAGTTATAATACATATTTTGAATTATTTAATTTATAATTTCGACGGAAACACGTATTTAAAAAATATATTACAATGTGCACAGAGTAGGAAATTATTTTTATATTTTAACGACAACCTGCGTCGTTACTGTAGCAGCTACGCCTTATTATTATTTTTTTTTTTGAAAACATATTTAAAAAAATAAAAATAATAATAATAATCACGCCTTATTACCAATGTGTATGGCGCGCGAAACGAACGACATCTCATAATCATTAGTATTCCACGAATAATGTTCAAAACGCAACGGGAAGAGATTTTTCTTCTTCTTCTTCTTCTTCTTCTCGGTATTAACATCAAACATTTTAACGAAAAGAGCAATACCTACCGGCACAAAAAAAGGGGATTTCCATCCTTTCCACAAAGGTTTTTTTCGGCGGAAATTAATTAACGTTCAATTAAAACTCTTTTCGTATACACGAATATAACACTGCAATAATGTACGTGAAGAGTACAATTACATAATATGTTCCGTGATATTATATTTCATTGATACTCGAATTTTCCGAAAATAAAAATACTTTAACTTTTTTAACAAATTAAATTTTTTTTTTTCAACAAACCGAAGTTCTTTGACAGCTGTTCTTTGTTAACTATTTTGAATAAGTATGAACGGAAAAAAGAGAAAGAAACAAAGCCTCCAGATTTGTTTTTTTAATTCGAGATTTTTAATTAATTATTTTCCGTGTCGGGACATTAAAAGTAATAACAGAATATAACTGTGCGCTGACACCGCGGGACGCCTAAATCCTCGAGGTGACAATTTTTTTTTTTTTTTATCCATATAATCGACGATAAAAACGATAATTTTCATAAAAACTTTTGTTTATACTCCAAATCATAGTCATATATATATATATTATATGGAATTGTTTTGGTTTGCTTTGCCACCCACTGATTTCAAATCTGCAGTTTTCTGAGTAATTAATTTCGGTATTTCTTTAATAAAAATCACTCTTACTAAAGACAATTGTATTGTTATTATTATTATTATTTTTGATTAGATATCTCTTTTATGATTTTAACGTCATTTCTAACGTTTTATATTTCATTCAAATTTTCATATTATAATATGTACAGTAAAATTGTTTTCATTTTAGAAATATAAATAATATTTATAATATTTGAGTTTCTGCGTGGTCTGGAGAAAAGCGAGTGGTTATACAGCGATGGTTATTTATTTTTTTTTATTTTTTTCAGTAAACAATTTTTGGTGCTGTGTAAAACTTATCCAAAAGTTTTTTTTTTTTTTTTTTCATCAACTTTATAGATCATAAATTGGCTCTAGAGATGGTGTTTTAACGAGATTATTTTTCGAAATTCTTTACCGCATTTCCAGACATGGGGAAAAAACTGTCTTGAATTAGAGTAAAAACGATAAAACGTGCCTCAAACAATATTTTTGTGAATCAATGTATTATAAATGTAGTCGAAGTCAAAACTAACATTTCTAAAACCTCGAAAGTTTCATCTCTCTCATCGGAAATAGTGTGAAACAAGCTGATAAATGCTAAGTCAAACTTTTTCGCTTTTGTGATACACTCATGGGTATATAAAGATTATTATTTTTTTTTTTTGATTCTCAGTGAAGTGAAGAAAGTAGTGTTCTTATACTGATGTTTATTTTCTAATTTTTATTTTATTTCTGTGTACACGTATTCGTATAGAAATATGCTTGTCCAAAAATTTTGACCAACAACTTTTTGAGTCCGAATTTGATAGTTTAAGTTGATACTTTAAACAGGTAATTTTTCTCGAAATTATCAATAGTTTTTCCGAAATCAGGGAAAAACCACCCAAAATTTGATTAAAACTCTTTTATTGAACCCGAAATGTATGAAAAATTAAATATAGAAAGACAATTATTTCAGTGAGAGAATTTTTAAAATATGCAATCACTTATAAATTTCCAGCACGAAGGTACAGCAATTGTCTTAAAGTCGGTATTGGAAATTTCCAAAAAAATTTTTTTGGAAAATGCGGGACACAATTTGCTGTGAGAGCTCACATTTTTCTCACTCCCATCGCTTACAAGAGTTACGAATTAGAAAATAAATAAAAATTTCGTTCCCCCCGTTACGTCTATAAATTCTATAAATTTTAGTTTATGTTCGTTCTATTCGTTATAATTTATTCATATTCTCTCTGCGAAACGTAACGTATTTGAGTACAATGGCATAAAAAGATAAATTTTTTTTATTTTTATTTTTTTGCATTTTTCCTTATTATAAAAACTAACGTCGGACAACTTTCGGATGATTTGTTTTGTACTCAGAGCGCTTAATGCTACTATACGGATAACATTTGTTCCACGCAAAAGTTTTACGCGCAGTGTATTAATATAATAATAATATACTTTAAAAATGTACGCTACTTCTTTTCGTTTTTATTCTTCGCGGCGTTTCGTGGTTAATTTACTACACACTTATATACCACGCGCGCGGTAAGTAAAATATATTGTAAAAGTGCCCGTTTTAAAATTACCCGTTTATATACAATTGTGTTCTTATAATATATATATACATATACAGAGTGTCCTAGTACGATTTGAGAAATGCAATAACATTTGTTCCATTAATAATATATTAAATTTTTTTTTTTTATGAAAATTATTACAGTATGTGTAGTGTTGCGCTACACAAAGAACTCGCATACATTTTAGAATCCAAATTTTCAAATTTGAAATTTTACAACTCTAGTTTTAGAAAAAAATCAAAACAACCGTTTTGTGTAGACTTGATTTTTAGAGAAATATTAGGGCTTAAATCATCTCTACCAACGTTTAATGTGCTTACTTTCTACGATTTTGCTGAGTTTCTGTATAATTTCATAACAAATTTTGTCAAATACGTCATTATCACGCTCAACAATTTAAGAACTTTTATTGCGTTTTCAATAATTTCCATTGATTTTTGACTTACAATAATTACGAATAAGTCAATTTTATAAGTATCAGTCAATCATCCACAACGTTATAAATATAAATATAAGCTAATCAATTACAAATTAATATTACTAATGTTAAATTTTACTACCCTTATTTGCTTCTGTTGACATCATTTTTTGATACTCTTTTTTTCCTACAATCGGACGATTGGAGGGAGGATTTTTTTTCGTGTTAATGATTTTATGCGCGAGCATAGTGTTCGTTTGACGTCACGGAATGGTTACTCTCGGAGATATTGCCGAACACGTTAGGGACGAGGAGCAACGATTGAAAGCGACGGGCAACAGGTTCCCTTACCCGCCACCGCGTGTTTTTTTCCGCGTACACTCGATGGAAAGGGCAACGCGGGAAGACAACAACAATAATTGTAATAATAATAAGAGGCCGAATTTATATCTTAAGGAGAACGGGCATGACTATTTATTTAGGGACTCAATTATGCAATTATTTATATACAGTGAAGTAAAATATGGATACATAGGTTGCTTCTATTTTTGGAATTAAATGTTCATACTCGTCGTCTCTTTTTGGAAATATTTTGAATAAATTTAAATGATGTATCAACAATCTCCGGATACTAACCGGCGTAGCTGTAGTGCCATGTTGCGGCGTATTTCCATAAAATTGTAAAAACAGCAAAATATAACCCAAGCACCAAAAAAAAATTTCGACAAGGCATTCGTTTTGCCGATTTTTAAGTTTCTTCATTGTATTGCATACGCCTTGATTTAAAAATGTGATAAATTTAATTAGGTTTAATAGGTAATATACCTAATTATTCGAGTAGATATTTATTAGATTTTTTTTTTTTGGATTCTATTTTTAAAAATCAATATTTAAAGATTTACGAGCCTTATTTCTAAAATAATTTTAGACGATCTTTGCGAGTTCTCACGTCATTAAAATCCTATTTCTAACAATATTATCGTTGGAGAAATCTGTGATGACACGATGGGGGTGTGTTTCAGACACCGAGGAAGGGTTGGGAGCAAGGAAGAGGCGGTGAAATGTTTGTCGGCTTTAACAACGTGAAATCCGTGACCCAGGGGACGCACAGAACAGACGACAGAGCCTCGAGGGTAATGCTTGAGAGGTTTAGGCCGCGAAACGTTTCTGTAGAAAAAAAAAAAACAAAAACAAAAAACAAAAAAATTAAAACGCAATCAAATAACAGAACACCACGAACCGTGTTTAATCGCTCGTGATGGGCATACCGCGAGACCGTGTCGTTTGAACGGATGGCGTGGGGGTTTGCTAGGGGTTGATGGGAGGGGGATACGGCCGTGTTAATACACACACACACACACACACACACACACACACACACACACAAACACACTCGACGGACTGCGCCCCCGGAGCAGGAGGGAAACCGTTTTGGCCGCGGGGGGCAGCGGACCCTCGTCTCGCGCGATTAACCGGCAGCGGCGGCGGCGACGGAAACGGTCGGCTGCCGGCGACGCACTCCCGGAGAATAATAAATCGTCGTCGCCGCCACCTCGTCCACCCCCACCCCCTACCCATCCGAGTCGTGAAATCCGCCGCGAAAAAAGCTGTCGTAAAACTCGAAATTTTCGTCAGTCGTTGTTTGACGGCGGCGGTCAAAAACCAAATCGATTCATTAAAAATATTCGCTCACTTTTTTCGGACCTGAAAAACTCAAAAATTTGAATTTATTTTTTTCTAATTTTCAAGTCAGTATTATAATAATAAATATGTTTTCCATATATATATATATTTTTTTTTTATGTCACTTAAATGATTTTCATACAAGTTTAACGATTTTAATTTGTTTTGAATAGAACTATAAAAACATGTGATTTAGGATATATCAAGTTTTTTTTTTTTTTTTAAGTATATAATTTTAACTGGAGCGAATAGCATGAAAAATTCAAAAATCTCTATAACTCGTATAAACAAGACTTAGAGATCCGTAATAAAAACATCAAATTTTATACTGGAAATCTCCTTAAATTTTTCAAAGTAGCCTGTTTCAAATGTACAATACAGTCAACACTATGAATTATTTATTACACAATTTATATGTTTTTTGTAATTATTATTCAGTATTAATAGGGCGATTTGTCTTAGCAGGATTCACTTTTGACAAAATTAATTAGGTAAATTTTCAATCATGTTATTAATTATTTATCATGTTATCGGATATTGTTAAATTATATTTAATATCAGTTTTTTTTTTAATTGATTTAAAAAGCCATTAAAAACAAAATAATTAAAGCCATTCTGGACTATTGTTTGAAATGAGGATATTTTTATCCATAAAATGTCCTGGAATTTTTAAATTGTGTCTTTTGTGTACGAACCGCTGGAAGTGGCTAATGGTTTTACAAAGATGTATCTTTTTCCTAGAACTGAAAGTGATAGTTACCTTCTGGTAGAGTACTCGAGATGAGTCAATTTTATCTCAGTTCCACCAGAGTTCATAAAAATAAGGAAAACTTCCCCGAATTTTTGAGTATAAATGAAACATATTATTTCTTTCATTAAATCGAATTCATTTATTCAGTACTACAAAAACCGGAAATTCCGTGTTTTTACCCTTTAACTATCTTGGTGGGCGAGTTGAAAATGATGACTATAAATGTTCTGTATATTATATTAACTTCCTTCGTTCAGAATCATATTATATTATTGAAGAAATAATTTATCGTTTCTTTAAAATTCTACACACCCATCAAGAGTATCTGATTTGAAGAGCAACAAAATGCCCGTGGTGTGAAGTATGTTTTTTTTTTTATTTTTTTAAAAAATCACGATTATCGTTAGTCAATTTTTTTTGAAAATCTTTGACCGATTACTTTTATGCATATTGACAATTTTTTTTTCCCCAACAATACCTTATACAAGTTTGAATTATAAATATGATAGAAATTTTGCTTCACTGAGAAATTTAGCCAACTGAAGAAAAAAAAAAAAATTAAATGCAATCAATAAATACGCAAGGAGTTCACTTTAGCATATTTTTACATTCGTATTTTTTCGATCTTACTAGATAATGCAGCAAAGTTATTATAAGTTACATAACTAGTATTTATGACCGGTTACATGCAATTCCATCAGACCATTAACAAATGGGTATAGGAAAAAGTTTGTTAGAAGTTTTATGTCAGCAGACAAACCTTGAAAAAAAAAAAAAAAATACATCTGTACGCTGAAAATGAACATCATCATTTTCATATTTTCCCTTAACGATACTATATACTTTTGAATCTCAGCGGAGTGAAGGAGCTGGTATTTTTTTTTTTTTTTTTTACCACGGTACTTTGGGTGAAAATAATGTTTTGAAAATGTGAAAAAAAATATTTTTTAAATTTTTTTCCAACTCTTTTTCTTTTCATAAAATTTGTTTTTTCCTGTTATCTGTTAATAATGTAATATAAAACCGGGCCAGTAAAATCAACTTTCTAATTACTAGATGATAGTATAATAAACTTCATAATTTTTAATTAAAATTTTCCGATATAAACTGGAGTACCATTATTGGCGCAACATTTATTTTATTTTTTTTTTTTGGAGGGGGATATGTTTGATTGATTTAGAACTCCAAAAATGCATTAACTTTATGGTGATTATCAAAAATTCTGTAAAGGTGGCTATGAGTAGTTTTGAGGGGACCTAGCCCCCTAAATCCCCCTCTAATCACGCCTATGAACCGTGTTTTATCATTGAAAATAGATTTATCTTTTTTAATTTAATTATTGACTAATGGATTTCGTTATTGATAAATTTAATAAAATTAAAATCAAATGTCGTTTTTCGACTGATGAGAACGAAATCAACAAAAGAAACACCAGAGTGGTATGAAATACCGTAAGTCACGAGTTAAGGGGTGTTAAAAACGAGTTTCGCGTCGCAACCCCTATCGGATAAGTAGCGACAATTTCCGGTTCAGAAAAAAAAAAAAAAAAATCTAGAGACGCGCACCGGAATCCGAGGCGCCCAACTAGGGAGGGATTATAATTTGCACGGTTTTACACGGTTATTGTCGTCGCCGGAACTACATATCCGAGACATATTAAATCGTTCGCGTTCGTACGAGACGCGACACAGGAATTTTCGAGGGGAGTGTGTGGAATACACTGTGCGCGCGAAGAGTGCATTTTAGAGCATCGCGTGGCGGAAGGACAGCGGGGGGGAGGGGGTGGAAAGAGTAAAAAAAGAAACCGAATTGACAAGCTTTATATATCGTTTGGCGCGCGCCGTAAGCTGTCTGTCTGATATGAAATCGATTATTCGGCGATCTGTATCGTCACATTTCCCTCCCTCTACCCACCCCTTTCGCGCGTTTCTTTTCGCAAAACAGCTCTTTGCGCGCGGCAGACGCGCGGCGCGTCGTTTCTCCTTTGAACAACCCGCTGGGAAATTTGCCATTTATCCTCGTGTCAGAAAACCGAACGTTTATTGGCATGCCATTTAAAATAGTGGCGCACACAAGCGAAACACGAGTGTGTGTACGGCCTAAAATCCGACGTCATTTTTATTCGCCTGGAGAAGTCTTTTATTATTATTATTATTATTATTTTTTTCATCTTCTCGCGAGCGACTTGCGAGTGTTCGAGCGGAGCGCGCGCGGGGAAATACGCACGCTGTGTGAAATCCTTGCACCTGTAGCGCGCGCAAAGGATCAAACGCGTGATCGGGTGCGGGGCGGGGGTTGTAACTGGGGTATCACAGGCGACGTTCGCATCAGCTCGATCGGTGATTTTCAACCTAAAAAAAAAAAAAAATTGAATAAAAAAATAAAAACCAAAAATCTGGAGACATATTTTGCACTATGTATTATTCTTGACCACTCGGGTTCCAAATCGCTCCTCGAATGTGATAAATTCTGATGAGCTGATATTCGGTTTTTTTTTTTTCGAAATTATTATTTTATAACGACAAAAAACCTATTACTAGTATAGAATTTCTTGTCTACGAAGTACGTTCAGAACAACGAACGAATGAATAGTTCGAACATCAAAATTCGTTTACAAATCATTGGTTTTTTATATCGCTTTGTTTTTTTTTTTTTTTTTTTTTTTTTTTCGCGGCGACCCTAAAACGTAGTATTTTATTGAAATTAATGTCGAAAACACAGGAAAAATGTTCAGATAAAAATTAACGGTCTATCGTATATCTAACCCATGTGAAATCGCTCTTTTTCATATTTCATATTTCATATTTTCATAATTTACTCCAAAAACGTTATCAGTTTCGTTACTTATGTTAGGTATATAACTTATTCATAATATTTTATAAAACGATAATTATTCTTTCGAATCATTCAACGGTAAATACTATTCGAACTGTTCGATGGGTAGTGAATACTGTTCGATAGTAAAAACTATTTAAAAAATATTCGGTTGTTTTTCATTCTGTTAACTATTCGAAAGTGCCCATCACTAGTTCGAATATAATATTATCCGAATATTATCCGGTGGTGTATTTCTAGAACAACTGAATCGAAAAATTAAAAAAATATATTTTTCAAATGGCAACAAAATATACAAATACCTACCGATTTTAAGGCGCTCGCTATAGACAATTTTTTAATAATTCACAAATATTCAAAAATACATTAAAACGTTCAAAATTTCAGAAAAATAAACTATTTAAAATGACCGTCTTATAATTTCTTGATGGTATTAAAATAAAAAATTATTTTTTAAATTGTTTCACCATAATACTAAATTTAATTACAATACTAAAAATATCTGTAGTTCTTGACACTGTTAAGAGTTAATACTGTAAAAGTAAATAAATAAATATACAGAGTTTGATTTTTTTTTTTTTTCATTTTTAGAGCAAGAATAAATCTTCTGGGTGCACTCTGTATGCATTATTTACAAAAACATATTTTATATGTTATAAACGTTTTGTTGGAGATTCAATCATAAGATTTACTATATTAGTTGATTGACAATAATAATTGTTAGTTCTGACAAACTATGTTCGTTCTATGTCACTTGATTCTAAACGAAACACTGTACACATAGTGATTAGTGTTGCAATTAGATTATTAAGATAATGATGAATGTCACAAAAATCTATCTAGATAAAGATAAAAAGTTTGAAATATCTCTCCTAGATAAAAAAAAAAAAAAGATAAATTTGAATTAAAAAAAAAAAAAAAAGAAAACAGTAAAAAGCCAATTCCCTATAGTGTCCAAAGAGAATAATATAATATAATATATTCGATTTTGTAAAAATAATTTTTTTTTCGCCACCAACAAGTACTATTCGTTGTCAATAAACGGTTAATAATCGTATTTGTGATCAAAATGAATTAAATTCAAAAAGAGAAAATAACAACCGTCTAGAATTAACATCTAAATAAGTGAAAATGGTATGCGAGGAAAATATTTAGACAACTTACTTTTTTTCTATTCGCATAACTCCGGAACACGGTACAGAGGATAAAACACGTGATTTTAATATATTCACAAAACGCACGCCATTCGTCGTTCGATCTATTCAAATATAATTATTATACAAGTGAATCTAACGTGGTGTCACGCTCCGCAGACAAATATTGTTTTCGGACTTTTTCGCCCGTCATTTCGTGTCGATTATCGCATCTGGTAAACCCGAAGACGTTAAATAGCGAGGACATTGAATAATAACAATAATAATAATTCGTCTTGGCGTATACGGAACGATTGTTATAATATTGTTTTCCGCGGCGATAAGTTGGCCCCGGTGAGTTGTTAAAACAATTGTGTTATTTTCGAACGACATCGGGGCGACGACGACGACATTAAGGGGACTCAGAAAAGCTTTTATTACACATGAAGTTTGGTTACGCTCGGTTGATATAAAACGTAGTCGGGGTTCATAACAGATTGCTTTTTGGTAGAGTTTGTCCACCACCCTTTTTTGGCTGGGAGGGGGGGGAGGAAATAAAATAAAATAAAATAAAAAAATAAAAATATTAACCAACGTCACGGATTCCCCACAAGCTTCTCAAGAGAATTTATGTAACTCTAGCGGCTATATTGCGGGGGGGGGGGAAATAAACGTGTACCCAAAAAAAAAAAAATCTCGGAAAGCTATAAATTTAAATTTATGATGATAATTTGGGGTCGAAATCCCGCAAGACTGTGTTCGGAACTTTTGCATACGTGTGTGTGTGTATATATATGTATATATATATATAATTTGTATACAACACACATTTGTGTATCGAATACGAGTTTATTTCCACGTAATACGTCGAATGATCGATGGCGAACGGAGTTCAATAATAATAATAATATTCGATCATAGATAAATCATTGTAATCACATCGGTGATAAATTAGTGTTTTGTGTAAATTAAAAGCCATTCGCACTCGTATCCAAAAAAATACCTTTTTTTTTTTTTTTTTTTTTTTTTTTTTTTTTTTAGTGTATAATTATTATTATCATTTTTTTTTTCGACAGTTTCACGAAGTGCTGTTTGAGAATAAACGTAGGTGAAAAAATAAAATTTTAGAAATGACTTATTCGTACTCAAGTGTATACAATGTATTTGATGTAAGATACGTGAAAATTTTAAATTTAAAATAAAAAAAAAAAAAAAAAAACAAAACGATTTACTACCAGTATTGAGCAAAAATAACATATAATATAATATAAATAAAGATAATTTAATGTATTTTTATCTAGTTAAAGATTTTATTTTTTTTTAATAACAATTTATCAAGATAAATAAAAAGATTGGCATTTTTTTCGTCTTTATTTATAGTTCAAAAAGCCCGGAAAAACTTTGCACCACCTTTGGATATAATTCGCTTTTCGGGTGGGATATTCTTGGTGGGTGTATTGAATTTTAAATAAACGATAAATCATTGCGTCAATAAAACGATTTTGAGCAGAGGTTTAGTCATCACACAATAACCACGTAGCAAAAATTTGATTTGATTTTTAAATTCTGAACAAAGTGAAGAAGCTAATTGTTTTTAAATAATGTTTATTAGTTTTTTTTTTAAATATGTACTTATTTAAAAGTTCCGACCAGCAACTTTTTGAAACCGAATATGGCTCTTATTGGTATATTAAAGAGGTAATTTTTTGAATTTTTGAATTCTTTAATTATTTTGAGGGGAAAACTACATAAAATTTGACAAAAAAAACTCGGAATCCTTAATTTTTTGATCCAAATTTGAAAATTTTTACATAGATAGACAATAATACAAGAAAAATTTTGACGCGAGAAAATTTCGAAAATGCGAAAAAAAAATTTGGGATTTTTGTTCTCATTTTTTTTTTTCTTTTTCTTTATATTATATTAGATAACAAAACAGAAAATTAAATTAAAATATAATACAAGAAAACACACAAGACATACTTCACACCGCAGATATTCTTTGCTCTTCGGGTAAGATAATTTTGGTGGGTGTACAATGATATCATTTTTTATATTTTCGAACCAAAACGATCGTGTTGGTAGTATAAAATAGACTGCCGTATTTTTATTTTGAGCGATCAGACGCCAAAACGCGTGATCATAACGTATGGGTTCATGGACAAATTGTGGAAAACGGTCTTGAAACTTGATAAATACCCCCCAAACGCGGGAAGAAATGTCCTCGAGCTGAAAAAGCTTTTACAGTGAAATTTGTCTGAAAAACGCAAAATAAAAACTATATTGAAATAAATAGAATCACTCGAAACACATTTTGTGTCAAAGAACCTACGTCTTAAAACATTAACAAAAAAAAAAAAAAAAAAAAAAACATTACACTGCGTCACAAACCCGGCCCTAATTTTATATTACTGTCCGAAATCTCACCATAGGGGGTTCAAGAGCCCCTCCCCCTTCTCGCGAGTGTATCAGAATTTTATTGCGTTCAGAATGAAATTTCAAACGTATAAATAAAAAGTTATCTTTGTGTCACACGAAATAGTGTTTTTTCTTAGAAATATAGCGACGAACATCAATTTCGAAAATATTTTAATGCGAAGCTTTTCTTTCTTGATTTTGAAAATAATAAAAAAAAATAAATATATATCTGCACTATGTCCAGAGAAATATTTTCCGCGAATTCGCTTTCATGCAAAAAAAAAAAAAAAAAGTGCCTTCGTCACAATATAAATCGAGAAGAAAAAAAAAAAGGTCAAGTTAGGTCATCGTTAGGAACAATCGAAATCATGACGTTTAGTTGTGAGTGACTTCTGACGAGGTAAGGACGCACTTTTCTGAGGCGTGCGCATGCGCCACATAATTGAACCTACTCATGTTTTAAGATTTTTTTTTTTTATTTCCATTTCGAGTACAGCAGTTATTTTTTTGCTTTGAACCGCTTTCCGCTCGACTTTTAATAAATAACGAAACGCGCGTGTGTATTGATTTCGATCGATTTCGCGTATAGTATAATATACTAAACGACGACGCGTACTGCTCGCGGGAATATCGTTCTCGTCGAATAAAAACCGAAAATTGTACGCAATAACATCTACGGCAGTTTTTTCGGGACACGTGAAAAAAAAAAAAAAAAAAAACGTTTTGAAAGAAAAAAAAAAAAATATATGCGTTATTTCACAAACTAAATTGAAAAAGAAAACGAAGCAAATACAAAACATAAAACAGCGAACTGTGGAACAATAAACAAATATGCATTTATAAACGTTTGTTATTAAAAACGAAACTCTTGTGTATCGTTTCGGTGAATATTTAACCGTAGTGATTTTTCTTTTTTCGGATATATCGCGGGTAGAGCAAAGAAAAGGGAGGGGGGAAAAATAATGAAAACTTTTTTTCGTTTTTGCGCAGTTTTCGCTGATTAAAAATTCGGTTAAATTCACGTCTGATAAAACTTAATGTCACACATTTTTCTATCTACTTCTACCGTGTGTGTGTGTGTGTGTATAGCATAAAAAATACCAAATGTCGTTTTTCTCATCGAATTACTTTTTTGCTTTTTGACACAGAGGCTAATGATAATTTTTTCCGGTGCATTCAATTCGAAAATTTACTCATTCACAAAAATCAATCAGATTATAGTCGGTATGCCCCTTCCCCTCCCCATTTATCAGATTATTGTTATATAATGTTTCCATAAAGATCCGTACGAGTCAGTGGTGGTTTTGTGTGGGGGGAGGGGGGGCGTGAAAAGAACAATATTTTGCTTCCCAGGCCCGGATTAATGTATAATATGCGAGTTAGGCGTATTGCATATAGGGTCAGCAGTAAACCAAATATGCTATAAAATTTACGAAATATGCTCTAAAAATATGCAAAAATGCTAAAATAATCTCTTATAAAACATTAATTTTACTGTAAAACTCAAAATACTTGAAAATTGTACTGTAGGTATAATATATTTTAATATAATAATACATATTCTTCTATTAGTTATGAAATTTATTTATTTTTTTTAATCATTATTCTTTTTAAGCATATATTTAAACAAATAAAAATACCAAATAATATTAAATCTCTTCATTTAATCGGGGAAAATTTTACCTATACCATGATAACTCAAATTAAATATTGAAAAATAGGTGAAATATGCACTTAAAATTCAAATATAACCGAAATATGCACTTATATATCAAAAAAAAAAAAAAGAGTTAGAATTGCAAAATATGCAAATTAAAGAGAACTGCATCAGACTCTTAATGTTATGAAACGCATTTCTATATTACTTAGCTATGTTTTGAATGATTTTTTAAAAAACATACTAATTCCTATAAGTCCCTAACCTCACTTATTAATTATTTCAGTGTATAACGAAAGTCATATTGGTATTAGGTTAATAGGTGTTCAGAAGTCAATAAACATTAGCGTTAATATGGATCTAATAATCTGGCTCCGAATACAACGTGGTTACACGGGTAAAAAGAAAAGCACGTGACACTGAGTTAAAAATTATTTTCTCTGCTCAGAATCAAATATACGCTTACCATCATAAAGCTAATATTATTATTATTGAAAACAACCACGCGCGCGCGTGTGTATAAGTAATAATAATAATAATAATAATAATACGTTTGTAATTTAGAGTTTTCTTTTGTTGCAGGTACGTATCCATTTCAGTTCGAGCTCCGTTTTGATCGATCCGCGAAAACGTTGTAAGGTCGTAGCATATTTTAGCGTTCTTGTTCAAACATATATTTTTTCAATAGCTTTTTTCTTTTGTCAAATCAACAAAAATATTCACTTCTAAGTGAAACAATGAAAAACATTTAATTCTATTATAAATATTGTGGAAAAACTTGAAAAATATGTGTCTAGGGCTATTTTTGAGCTTAATCCGGCTCTGCCCTTCCACTGACGACTACCAATGATCCAAGCTATTCCTCGGACTTTCATGTCTTAAATGAAAATATTTCTTCTAGAAAAATTAATTATTTTTCCTTATAGAAATATTTGGCAAAGTGCTTTGGCCAGCTACTTTTTGAATCACGATTTGCTTCTAAATGATACTTTTGAGAAGGTAATATTTTGAAATTTCAATAGTTTTCTCAAAATTTCCCGGGGAAAATTACCCGAAATTTGACAAAGACGCCTTAAAGCTATCCTTTTTTTCAATCCAAACTTTATGAAAATGTAATATTTTAGATACGTATATGAGAAAAATGTTCAGATGCAAACAAATAGTATTTATAATGTGACAAAACAACTTTTTTCTTAATAAATTATATTTTTTACCGTTCGCAGTGTGTTATACAGATCTGGCCGAGTAAAAAATAAAAATACATTTTTATGATGTTCATAAACTTTATGCTCCTCGAGTAAAATTATTGTCACACGCAAACTAAAAGCTTTTTCGTTTTATTCAAAAAATGACTAATGAAACATTAACACATCATCCACATTCGATCCGAGGATCGAATAGTGTGCCCATTAGTGCGAAGTGTTTTTTTCCTCCAATCGTCATTCCGTTTTAGGCATCCCCTAAAATGTTTTTCGTACATATTATAAGTTATCTTCCTGATGACGGTACTTGGCCACTTTCGAAATCCAGCACTACATTCACCTGCGGCTGTGCACCGAATAAGGGTAAGGGATTACTTTCACGGGCCCACGAAGTTATCGAACTATCTCCCCCTCTTTATATATATATATATAATTACTTACATAAAGGTGTAATAGACTTCAAAGCCGATAAACCACGTGCTCGGCTGACCGGCGGCGCGATTCATTGGTGGGGAATTCCGCGTAAATTGTTAGCGCCGCCGCAGCCGCGCCTGTTCGCGGGGAAAAAGAAAACAAAGTTTTCATTTTTACAACGTGGTCGCCCGCTCACGAATTGGTTCGACTAAACTCCCGCCCGCCGTTCCCCTGGATAATATCGCTCGATTTGTTTCGCGCAACAGCAGCTGTCGTTTCTGCGGAGTGTATTTTTAAAAAACGCGAGCGCGCATTATGAAGTCGGCGGAGGAGAAAATGTTTATCTTTCCCGAACTTTCTCGCGGCCATTTGCCGAGGATTTCGAATTCCACGGAAAACCATTTCGTTTTGTCTCGACAAAAAATTAGACGTCGCGTCGTCGCGGTGTCTATGGCGTGTGTAAAGTGGACGGATCCGAATTTCCGCGAAAACGAACACCTATGACGCGTATTTCCCAACGGTAAACGCAGTATAACCTGTAAGGGCGTATCTAAGGAAGGGGGATGGGTAGGCTTAGCCCTTCCAAAGAGCAATTTTAGCCTCCCCTCAATCGCAACAATGAAGTGTTATTCGTATTGAGGTAAATAGTATTATTAATTACGAATTTTATAGTCAGATTTTTTTTTAGCCCCCTCCCCCCCCCCCGAACAACAATACTAAATACGCCCTTGATACCCGTACAGTTCATCTTGGTCCCCAGGTGCCCGTTGTAATTTCAAATGTTCGGGGGTCGGTAAAGTCACGTCGTCGAAAAGGTGCTGCCAACGTTTCGACAATTTTTTTTTTTTTTTGATAGTAACATTTAACTAAGATTACTATCAGTTTTTTGGAGATTGATGAGAAATATAACATTATATAATTACAGAAAAACGAAATTTATAAGTTGATATTAACTTGTATACAAAAACAATAACATTAATTTTAAAGTATGATAACGGTTCCTTATCAGTGATAACAGTTCCTTATCAGTGATCCGATTGAGCAAGGGATACAATATTTCGATACGGTAATATTATTTGATTCTTTTCAATAGGCCACTCTAAGCGTATTCCATTTTGTTATTTTCCCTCAGAGTGTAAAAAAGGTGAGAGAATTTGGCGAAAAGTTTATAATAATATGATACGGCGTGTTTGTTGATGTCGATTTTAAACCACACAGGCGGCGGGGCACACTGCAATTACTGCATTTCGCAGAATACTAATCTGTCTCGGTTTTATCGCGGACAATTAAAACGTGGACCACCGACGGATCGAGATCTAATTCAGATTTTATAATTATTTAAACGGCCGCGTTCGTTGTCGCTTTCCACTTTGAATTATTCATTCGGCGCGATTGCATTTTACAACGACGGTTCTGGGTCTCGCGAAAAATGGTTTGATATCAAATTAATATTCAAACCGAATGATGCGAGTTTCAATATTTTATTTATTGCTCTGCTGCGTAATTAATCAATTATTGAAATATATTCGAAAATTGTTTATATTCCGGTTTTTTAATTAACTATAAATTAAATTATTGTTTTCACGATTTTTAATAAACGAAATTAATTATTTCATTTAATATGATTTTAGGTACCGAGTGGAGGAAAGTCAGTAGTGGTTTTAGAACGATAAATATATTGTTTTTATAATTTCGTAAACGTAATTTATATTCGAGAAACGCTAGGAACAGTTAGTACAGTGCTGTTTTTCGATTGAAAATTTCATTCGCATCAGATAATTTCAAGAAGTAATTTTTCATAATTATCAATATAACTTTGATAAGTATGAGGAAATACTTCGGAATAACCGAGTAAAAACAGCAAAGTGCATAATAAAGTCATGAGCTTGAATTAAGAGTTATTTAGTTGCAACTCCAAAACTAATAGTACAAGAAAATTCAAATTTTCATCCATTATCAACAAAACGAGTAATACAGGCTGAACATCTTTTTTCGAAAAACGGAATAAATTAGAGATTTTGGAAAGTTTCCTGTTTTTTTATTATTATTTATTTATTTATTTTTTTTTTTTCGTTAGTTTTTATATTAATGGCTCTCAGAAAATATCAAAATTCGATTACATTACTTTGTAAATTCAAAAAATGACCTATTTAAAGTACCATCTAGAGACAAATCCGGTTTCAAAAAGTTGCTGATCGAAACTTTTTGACAAGTACTTTCATACAAAAAGTTGTACACAGAAAAAAAAATAAACATCATTGTAAAAACACTTCTTCAATTCGTTCAGAATCTAAAAAACCGTTTAGATGGGATTTATAAATTGAAAAATGTAAGATAAAAAATTAAAGTAAAATTATCAGAATTTTATTAGCTAAAATTAATTGCCGACGTCTTCCCCCCCCCCAAAAAAAAAGAAAAATATGCGTTAAGTTATAAAAGTAAATTTAAATGCTTTTGGTTGAAATCGATTGCAGAACTCTTTTTAAAAATTCTTTCCGACATTTAAACGAGTGCTTAAATAACAAATAAACTATATTTAATTAAAAATAACGTATTGAAATAATCATGAAAATATAAAATGAAAATGTACTTGTCGAATTAATTCTAAAAAGCTTTGTGTGTACAATTCATATCTAAAAAATAATAAATACAATATTTTTGTCCATAGAGAAGACATCACACTATCTTGTTGTTTTCGCCCACTAAGTGTGTTAGTTTTTGGATGCAACCAAATTAACACTACGTTTTTTTCAACGCGTTCGTTTCCTAACCAGAGGTATCCGTCGTTCGTGAGAAATCGGCAAGTAACATCGTAATAACTAAAACGCATTGTTCTCGAAATTAATTACCCAGAACTCGCATGTAGATCCGATTTCCAAAAAAAAAAAAAAAAAAAAATGTCCATTAAAATAATAATAATATGTTCTAGAATATTATATAGCGTAACATCGTTGAGTGACCTGACCGTAACGCGATAACACGGGTTTGCTCTTGTAAACAATGAGTTCAACGACCCATATTTACCCTTCTGTTTTTATTTTATTTCATTTATTCGCATATATAGCGGTCCTATTACATATTATTATATAAAAGTTAAACGTCAACGTGTATACAGTGTCACCATACAATGGAACGAAACATTATAAAGCAGGAATTAATTCGCACCACGGGTATCCTTTGCTCCTCGGTTGGGACCCTCTTGGCGGATGTATTGAATTTTAAATAAACGATAAATCATTTCTTTGGTGCGACAATTCTGAGTGAAGCTTTATTCAGTTTGTTCGAGATAGTTTCAATTGGGAATTATTTAGATTGTTATTAAAACACAAAAAAGGAAAAAAAAACTGAGAACAGCTAAATTAAAAATTTGATTAGAAAAAAATAACTAGAATAACGTGATTCCAGAGTGTTTTTCGTCAAACTTTTGGTAGTTATTCCCAAATTGTAAAAGACATCTAATGAGAATTTTGAAATATGACCGAGTACCATCGAGAGGTGAATTGTGATTCACATTAAATTGCTGGGTGAAACTTTTTGACAAGTATTTCCATACGAAAAAGTATTTTAAAATTTCTGGATACTTTATATGTGACTCTTCAAAAATATTAATTAATGATCTCTGATCACTGATTTCATTGAAATAATATTTTATTTGCATAACCATTATTTTTTGGAAGTATAATAAGATGTTTCGTAAAAAAAAAATATTAATTACAAAAAAAAAAAAAAAAAAACAAATAAAAGTAGTTATTTAAAGAAAATCATAAGGCGATTCAAAATTAAACCTATCTTTAAAAAAAAGTACTCAAATAGCAGTAACTAATCAATAGTTGAGTGTATTTATATTGTTTAGATTGAATTTACTTTACTAAGAATACTCAAACAAACTATGCATTTTCTTATTGATATATTGATTATTGCGTTCGAATTAAACGGTAAATTATTCTATACCAATATCATCCTCGAGACAGAATCTTTTTTCGAAAATACAAGCGTCAAGTCTTTCGTTTCCTAAGTAAACGAAAAAGTTATTAAAAAAAAAAAAAAAAAAAAAAAAATCGATATAACTAGTAATGTTTTCGTTCAACGCGTTTCGCACGTGTGATTGATGAGTTATTGGGGGAAAACTAAAAACTAAAAACTGAAAAAAAAAAAAAAAAAACAAAAACAAACCCTAAAATTCGGTTTAATCATACACCGGCTACGAGACGGCGTAGTCGCGTGCGATATCAGTATATTATTATTATTATTATTATTATAAATAAAATATTATGTCTCTGACGAGAGAGAGAGAGCGATGAGGTGAAGGTTTTCGAAACTAAGTTTAACCGTGCGTTTACGGAAAGAAAAACTTTTCGACTTGTCATATATGAGCGAAATACGTAAGTGTCAATCGTATGCGTAAATCAACAGCGTTTCGTCTCGACGCACATAATATAACCGTAATAACAATAATAATAATAATAATATACTTATCGAAGAACAAACTACTCGTTTCACTGACGTCGAATTTGTTACGTCTTTGGTTTGTGTGTTTTTTTTTTTTTTTTTTGTTTAGTTAATATTTTATCGTTTTTCGTACCTTCCCCTTGTGCGCATTTTTTCATTCAGACCGAACGGATATTATTAATCATAAAATATATTATTATATTAACCGCTACATAAACTTTTTTTTTATGATTATTATTATTATCATTATTTTTTTTTTTTATGTGTATGTACTTTTTATATTATTACTATTAGTCGCCTTTTTTTTTCTTTTTTTTTGTCACTTTTATGATTATGTCAAAAGTTACTCCGGTGAAAAAAAAAATGCTTATACAAACAAATAGCATAATAAAACTAACATTATTTCTTTTTTTTTTTTTTTAACGCAGTTAGTTTCTTCTTTCTTTTCTCGGTCCCTTTTTAGGTGTATTTTTGTGGGTTTCAAACGCGTAACGCAGAAACGACACAACGAAACGTCTCGAAAAACATATTGTTTTAAAATTGTTAAGGAATAGAAAATGTTTACGAAATCGCTCGATGTGTTTCGTTTGAAATTCGATTTTACAAATTTTGGAGTTTCGGTTTTTTGCTTTCAGTACTCGTATACATGAATCACTCGACCAAAATCATTCAATACTAAATCAGCAAGACCGGGCTGGAATTAAAATATATTTTTAACTCTGTTCAGTTCATTGAAAAAAGCCGTGTAACAAGTTAAAAAGTTTATTGAATTTTGAGTTAACTCAGTATAATGTCAAAAGTTATTTTAAAAATAAAAAAGTTGAGTTAATAACTTGAGTTAAATTAATTGTTATACTTTTTGTAATTCCCTTGATTCTAAGTTTTAATAGTGGTTTATTCATTAACATGCAGTCAATAAATTAGAAATTCATCTTATATTATGTGAAATCGAATTTCTAATTTTAGATTCTTAACGAAATGAAGAAGCTAGTGTTTTTCAATGATATTTTTTTTATTTTCTGTAAACATTTTTTCGTAGCGATATACTTGTCTAATGATCTGTAACTTTTCGAAACCGAATTCGCCTCTAGTTAACACTTAGATTGGTAATTTTTTGAATTTCTCAATTATTCTTCAATTATTTTTGGCGGAAAAAATATCCAAAATTTCATAAAAAAATACTCGAAAATCATCGTTTTTTGATCCAAATTATATGGAAATTTAAACATAGGCAGACAATAATTGTATGAGAAACATTTTTGCTTAACATTTAAATTTGAACTTTTCAATGCGATTCACTACTTTTCAAACGTGAAAATAATAACAACAACAATTCAAATAAGTGGTGTGGCAGAAACAGCGGCGACAGAGTGAAAACAACCTTCAGGCGGCGGTGAAATATTATTATCGTTGTTAGCGTTAACGACCTGTATCGTTTGTCCGACGACAGTAGTAATTAATCTATCCTGTCGATCATATCATAATAATATGATCAATAATTATTATAAACATCCATTTCTACCCTGTGTGTACATTTGCTTGCGCGCGACACGTCGCAAATCTTAAAGAACACGAAGTCGGTGTCGCGACGCAGAGAATTCGGTTCTCCGACTCGAACGCGACGACATATAAATACCGACGACATCCACGAGATCATATTTTATCGTACCCCGGAGGAAATCGCTTTTCTTCATACACACAACAACACACCAGCCTTTGGCACTTGCGCGCGATATTAATTAAACAATAAACACTGCCAAGTTCCGCCGGAATTCCATTCCACTACTATAGAGCTACTGATTAAAGGAAAATCTCACGGCTATTATACGAAATCTCCTTCACTCCACCTCCACCGACAAACACTTCTTCTCGCCGTAACTCATCAGCTCTTTCTCTCCCTCCGCCCAGGTCTAACGGTTCTGGTGATTTTTATTTTGAACGCGTTGATAGTTGCAAAAATCGTACACCATAAAACTTACAGCCTTATCACTCCTCTCTCACACCTTCTCTCTCCGGCAAGGCATAAAAATATTACTTTCTTTTTTTTTTTTTTCTACTTACGTCAAGTTAATATTGTCTAAACGAATGTTTAAAATGATAAGTCATTAGTATTCATTATTTTTTTTTTTTAATTAGGTAACTCAAGTTACAAGTAAAATAGAGTCTCTTAACTAAGTTAAGAATAAGTTGCGTTCAATTTTTTTAAATTTTTTTACTACTTAAAATTAATGTCAAAATAGAATACGAATTTTTGAAAATTAAAATAGTATATATGTGTTACTTTTAAAGTGTTTATTTTATTTCCATAAACAATATAATTAAAACGGACATATTATGTATACAACAAACGGAAAACCAAAATGACATGGTACAAAACTAACTATAAGTATCACAATATTAATAGTGACAGCTGCAGTGACCAAAGTAATTTAAAATTCATTTTGATTGAAGTGTTTGTATGTTCTTATAACAAATTATCTATACCTATACACACCTTGATGTCCAGCACGATTGTAGATGTTGGTTATACGTATATACAACTGTAATGTCCAGTAACAGGTGTTATTTTATTGATATTGGCAGTAATCTAATTTTGTAAAATAGTTTGATAGGATTAATAATATATTGTTGAACTTGCTTAAAAAGCTAGTGGAATAATCATTTTCGTTGATAATAATTTAATCGCTGATCTGACAGAAAAAGTCTCCGAGGAGAAAAAAAAAACACTTGTTTAATCAATATAGACAATAATTTTAATTTGTAAAATATTTTGGGATTTACGTTGTATACGTTTAATCGACGAAATAACAATCTCCGCTTTAATGAGCCATTGGATCAACGATACTCGTCCATAACAATTATATTCAATTATTATTTAATTAATATTTTATTATTATAAAACATGATTTAATTCGTTTCACATCACAAAAGTCAATAATGTTAATACGGAAATTCTCTTTTGATTATTGATTGTTCTCATGTGAATATTAGGCGTCCGGTACTTAATTAAAATATATTTATATTGAATAACGATATGACAGTTAGTAGCCCTCACATGACATTATAGTTAATTGAATTTCGAATGAAAAGAGGTGGGAAAAAAGTGTATTGTAACGTCATTATAAATTCTTAAAATTAAATTCACAAAACGCACATTAAGCGTTGAAATGTAATACAACGATAGAAAACCAAAAAAGTAAATAATTTTTTTCTCGAAAAACGAACGCGACGTTAAAAACGAACGGACAGAAAATCAAGAAATCAAATTTTACACCAACCCGTGGCCATATTACGTATACCTAAATGAAGCATTTAAATGGAATAAGCTTAGAGTGACCTATTGAAAAAAATCAAATTACCGTATCCAAAATATTGTATTCCTTGCTCAGTCGAATCCAAACTGATAAGGAACTGTCATCATACTTCAAAAATTAATGTTATTCTCTTTGTATATATCTTATCTAATATTGTGATAATATGAAAATTTTGAGTGATACCAACCATATATAAGAAAAATAATTTTATTTTTTCCCAAAACGGTCACTCTTAGCGTATTCCATTTGATTGCTTCAATTCACGTATACGTAACAGTATACGGTATGGCACCTCTATTAATATTCTTTACTCTATGTTTTACACGCATCGAATTTATTATAACAGGCCTGTATTGCTTGTGAGTTATATAAAATGACTAATAGACTTCGTTCGAGTTGAAAGTCAATTATTGAAGTCTCCTCGGCGGGGCGGTGGTGGCGGTGCAGCTATCCCAGAATCGCCCTAAAACCTAGCGGTAACAATACTTAAAAACTTTTATCGCATTACGCGGAGCGTATTAAATATTATATTATGAAAGAAGAAGAGGGCAAAAAAAAAATGCTTAAAATCCCGTACAAAACGTGTAGGTTCGTCCTTTGTTTTGTGTTCATAGGTGGCTAACAACAATACACTACAGTGTGCAGTGGTTTAGCGTTTCGTGGGAGTGAGAGGGAGAGGGGGGAGAGAGACAGAAAGAGGGAGCGTTGTAGTCCGTCCTAAAAGTAAGATTTTCGAATTGTGTGGTTTACGCTCCGGTTCCTTCGGTTTCTTCGACCGAAAAATTGCGCGTGACACTAATGTGCGCGCCTGCCCTTAATGTATCAACGCCAGTCGACTAATCGTTATTATTATTATTATTATTATTATTAAGAAAACGTGTAACGAAAGCCAAATAATATTTTAAAACGGAAAAATAAACTTCGTTTGCACCCGTGTTTTTGGATATTTTTTTATTCGACCGTTCCGAGTTCGGAAATCGGTCATTTTTTTCTTTTTTTACCCTGGAATTGATCTTAATTTTGATTTCTTAGATCTCTTGATGTTTTTTTACTTCTGAAATAAAACGTCATAGAAAAACGATAAGAACGAAATTGAAGTATTGATTCAAACGAAATAATTTGTAATTATTTCAAACGAACCAATCATTTTTGTAATGTTTAAATGTTTATGTCGAAAAGTGGGAACGCAAAAAAGATATACATTTTTGGGCACATTTATTTCTTATAACGCCATAACAGAATTAATTAAACGAAATTTTTTATTTTTATTTTTCTAAAAAACGGGGGCTATGAATGAATCTCCCCGTCCTCCCCACAAATCGTGTCAAATGCGTATAATGTAATGATACCAATAATTACGAAAAAAAAATAATCTTGGTCAGCATAAGTTAAAATTTTAAAGATTCCTCAAATGAATAATTCTGTGCACAGAATTTAAAATTAATTTTTGGAATGACATTTATTATTATTCGTGTGAATCACTTTATTGGACAGTGAAATTAATCAAATCTACGTAAATATCATTCAATTTTCACCAAACATCATTTTTAAAGGATGACTTCGAGCCAAATAAAAATAAGCTGAATAAAAACCCAGATCACGAGTATACGAGTATACGAAAAAATACATCAATTCAAAAATAATAAACATTAATTCATTCGAAGAAAAAAATCTTGTTTAGTTTTTGAAAATTTTGTTTTCACACACTCTAAGCCGTAATTATTTAAAATCAAAAAAAAAAAAAAAACCGTGATCGATAAAAAAAAAAAAAAAAAAAAATGCAATATTACAAAACAAGATAATCGTTGTGGCTCGCGAGCCACAATTTTGCCACCCCTGCGCTCTATATTCTATGCCGGGGTCGTGTACATACCGAGGGACCGATTTATTTTCGATGCACCCGATTCGGTGTTTTTTCTCATGCTTGCCAATCCGTACTTGATTCGAAACGCAAATATATTACAATAATCGATTGTCACTTGTCGGCAATATTGTTTGTTTGCGTTCGGATGGTATAGTCGTTATTGTTCGACTGGCGATTCTCGGATATAAACGGTTTAATTAAAATATTCAAAACGAAATTCAAGTGCACAGGTACCGTACAGGTCCAGAGCTCGTAAACGGAATGGAATTTTCTTACTCGTTCGCGGATTGAATCAACGTTTTCCCCGAACCGCTATTGTTTATTACCGGAAACGCGGAGTCGTTTCCGGGATGTTATTATAATATTATATTGTTTACACTGTTGCGGGACGAACAGCCGATATTCGAACGACTGGCGTTCGTTTGGTAGTCGAGTCGTATGAATTACTCCGTTGATGATGACGTTTAAAAACGATTTCAACAGGTATAGGCATCAACTCGAGTGATTATTTAGGGGTGAAGAAATTGTATTCTATTTATATGCAGTGTTATGCGTTATCCAGATAAAAATATTTATTTTTTCTAGATTTGTATCATATATATAAAGATATATAACATATATATACATGTAAAGAAAATATACTTCTTATTAAATTATTATTGTATCATGATATTCTTATCATGGTAATAAGGTTGATGAGAAAATTTATGATTAATATTACTAAAATTGTAATTAATATAAAGTTGTAATTAGTATACAATTATTTTTGTTCATATTATGTTTAAATAATAAACTTTTATTGTCGTTTCTTTGTTTTCAGGTAATAACCTTGAATAAATTGTAAATTGTAAAAATCGTAGAAAAAATAATAAAAAGTAAAATCTTTGTTTTCAGAGCAACACTTACGAATTTATTTATAAATAGAACCTTATATTAAAAAGTAGTATAGTAAATATATATAAGTTATA
Source organism: Stegophylla sp. TES_Ste_2020 (assembly GCA_025469315.1). Taxonomy (NCBI): domain Eukaryota; kingdom Metazoa; phylum Arthropoda; class Insecta; order Hemiptera; family Aphididae; genus Stegophylla; species Stegophylla sp. TES_Ste_2020. Next base: position 10,906 of record JAIPRM010000701.1, on the reverse strand, counting down.
TATATTTACAAAATTACCTGTTGTCTTGTCTAGATAATTTTTTGGTTGTCTTTGTACAAAACTGATCGCATGACTTGAATTAAATACAAAAGATCAAATTGGTTAAAAAAACAGTTGCATAACTGAAATTCGCAACATTCATTTGACTTTCAATGCAGCCGTTTCGATCGGTACATAACCGATTTACTGTGAAAAACTTAATACATTTAAAACCATTTTATTTATAATTAAAACACTGTGTTTGATAAAAGAAATTATTAAACTATTAAGTAAGATAATAATTTTATCATATAATATATATACCTTGGTTATGTCAACATTATGACAGTTTGTTATTTTAGTTTATTGTTCATAACCTAACTTTTGGCTTTTTGCTCTGTACTCGTCGGATATACACCACATTATTAATAAAAGTTAACATATGAATAATTGTAAAACTTATTTTATTTTTATCTGATTCAATCTTAATACTAATAAGATAAAACAACTGTTTAATCATTGCCCAATTTATGATTTCAAAATATGATTTTTTCTTATTTTTCGTGTTCAATAAAAACACGCCTGTAAGTTGAAACGCTTATGAATTTGAAATTAAAACACAGTAATCTTAGGGGTGGAAAAACAATAATAAAGTCTCGTCGCCTCAAAAAATATTTCTGGGTTACCAAACGTACGACGTTTCGACGCCACTTAGTGACGCCTGTTCGGCAACAGGTGTGTGCGTGTCAACGCGCACGATATATTGTGTACGAAAATCTGTCGAATTCGACGCGCATTGGAAACATATTTAACGGCTTTCTCGTTCGAGACATATTATTTTATTATCATTGTATTTTTGCCGAACTCCCTGGAAAACTCGAAAATGTATTCGTACGTCAAATATTTACGACGGAATTACTTACTCAACGCAGTAATCCGTAGTATTTATATTCTCCGACGGTGATTTTAATATTTCATCCGAAGCTTCTTACGCGTTTATATTTACATTATATACCTACTATAAGGGATGACTTTTGAACGAGTTCAACCCCGCCCCCCCCATTTTCAACACTTCATAATTAATGCGTTTATGACGTGCACGAATCGAAACGCTTTTATTCAAATATTACCTCTGTTTCATTATTATTATTATTATTATTATTATTAATATTATATTTTACATTCCTTAAACGACGGCGGTGTACATGTGCCTGTAATGTAATATCTTAGAAGTGAATTTTATTTATTTATTTATTTATTTTTTTTTTAATTCGGGAATCAACAGAAAATATTAATATGAATTCCAAACTATTGTTAATTTTCAAAAACTTCAATAGCCACAAACATAGTACATTATCATATTGTGTAAAATATAATACAAATAAAATTATGACAGCGAAAAATCAAAATCGGGCCACACTTTGCACTATGGGTGTTATTCGCTACTTTTGATGGATGTGTAGAATTTCAAAGAAACGATTCTCAGAGGAATGGAGGTCGATTAAACTGAACGATAATCTTTAGTTTTATATCGAGTATGATTCAATAATATTATAGTCCATATTCGTTTCATCAGTCGTAGGAATGATCAATTTTTCAAATGCTTTGAAAATTTTAATAGTTTATGATTAATGGGTACCTATGGTTAACTCAACTGATTTTAACAACAATGTAAATATGGGTTTACTTATATATGAAACATAGAAAAATATAATGATAACATATTTTGTTCACGGGCCACTCGAAATGGCTACGAAAGTGGAACACCTCTAGTTTAAAAATGAAATAATTTCATAAACGTTTGAGTTTTAAAAGCTAGTAGTTGGCAAAGTAAAAAAGCAAAACTATTTACCGGCATAACTCTGTCAATATCAGACTTACCATGAGTTACAATTATAAAAATTTTACTTTTCCAAAAAAAAAAAATAATAAATAACCCTTTCGGAATATTATAGTTCAAAAGTAGTGTGATGGTTGCCAATCGCCATTCGATATAATTAAAATAATACTTCAATAAAAACCGGGAGATAAAAAGTAATATTATTTTTTTTTTCACGCAAAAGTACTTTACAAAAGTGCTTCAATTCGTCCGTGGCAGCAAAAACAATTTTATTGAATATAAAGGGTTGAAAAAAGGGGTGAGCACACTTAAAAATCGACCAATATTTTATTTATATATATATATAAATACAAATATATGATTTACCGTAAATTCGGGGTAGAGGGATAAGTCGAAAAATATATATTTTCGCTTATTTCGTATAAAAAAAAAATAAATAAATAAATAAAACGAAACTGTTCGTTTTGACGTTTGATATATTTTTGCTTGTTGGCCAATATTAACAACGCAGAACGTTCAAAGGCGAAAAACTTAAATTCAAAAACTTATACGACGAACTTTTTCGATTTTCCGTTTTTATATGGAAAATAAAAACGTTTATAAGAAAGACATTAGTACATATGTTAATACGTTGTACATAATATTATTTCGATTTCCGTTTATTTCACGCTTTTATTTTTTCAAGGTTAAAACTCTATTATAGACTAGTAGCTGCCACGCCTGTGAAGTTAACCCCCCACCTTAACCAAATTCCTCAGGATAAATTGTAAGTTGAACCTAAACTAACCTAACCTAACCCCTCCCTCCAATATCGCCAGAATCGATTCAGACAAATTGTAAGTTGATAACCATAATTTTGTAAGTAATTGTAAGTTAATTCCCTGATTTTGTAAGTTGATCCCCACCCCTCCACTGAGTTTTGAAATATCAGACTCAGCCGCCCCATGTCGCCAGAATCGATTCAGACAAATTGTAAGTTTAAGACCATAATTTGTAAGTAATTGTAAGTTCACTCCCAGAATTTGTAAGTTAAACCCTTATGGATTATCTCAAAAATTAGGTTTGGATGGCCAGAACCTAATTCATCGGATAACTTTGAAAGGGTTTTCTTGCGAATTCCGAAAGTGAACTTACAATTACTTACAAATAAAAGTCTTTAACTTACAATTCATCCTGAGGGATTTGGTTAAGGTGGGGGGCTAACCTCACAGACGTGTAGCTGGCGACCCTCGGAGAGGTGGGGGGGGGTTAGAAACTGTAAGGGTAATAATAAAATGACTCTGTCAATGTAATGAATATTAAATTTACTTATATTATATTTAATTAATACTTCGATTTTGTGTTATTATTTCTGTTTTTTTTAATATTTAATAATTTATTCTTAGATTTAAAATTATTAATTAGTATTCTGATTACCTACCACTTGAGTTTTAAAATAACGAAGAAAAAAAAACCATAGTCATATAATAACGTAAAGAGTTATTTTGTATAATTCATTCACAAAAAAAAAAAAAAAAAGTTATAAATTCTAATTTAACGGAGGGTGAGACTTTTGAAAATTTAAGAGAGAGGGAGGAACGATATTCTTAAAAAAAAAAAAAAAAAAAAAACACAAAGGGAGATGAGAATAAAAAAAAAAAGGTTGAGAAACAGTGCTAAGGACGCTGTTGTAGAGTAGATTTTGTACAGAAACAATTCCAAAAATGGAATCATACATATTTTACGGCCGTTGTACGGCTTGTTGTAAATACGTACCCCTATTATTTGCGGTCAGTGTTGTTGCGCGTTTTTGTAAATAAATTATATTGATCCGTTTCTTGGCGAGGGGGGGGGCTGGGGGTGCGGTAAATTAATCCTGCAGGTGGTGGAATCAATCCGCCATTAATATTGACCGGACGGCCGCTATAAATAGGGCGCAACGGCGTTAAATCGAGTTGTGTGATTGGCCACACAGATTATTATGAGAGAACGGTTATGCGAGAATAATAGTAATAAAATAATAATGATTTTCCGTCACTGTTGTGCGGATGTTGTTGAAAAACTAAAATGGTAAATATCGAAATGCGTTTTCCCCGCGGTTTACGCCATTTCGATTAGATTATTATTATCGATGAACACTGAGCACTGAGCACCTGTTGACTGCTTTTTATAAAACTCTCTCGTGACTAGCACCGATTGCGTATTCGTTTTGACAGATACTTGGGGTATTTGCTGCTAGTAGTATAAGTGATCAATTAAAGGCCCGAAATTATATTATGTACTAAAATTTACGAAATTTCGCTCATTAAAATAATTTTGAAATGTCCAAAATGTAGAAAATATAAAAATACGTTTTAAAAATAGCTTTTTGGAACGAGTTTCAAACAAATCTCGTTTACGACGAATAAAGAATAATTAATACTGTTAGCATATACCTAGTAAAATAATTGAAAATTAATTAAAAATAATTACGATAATCGAAAATGAAATGTGTACTAAAATTTATATTTATTTAACAATTTAATAATATACACCATACACCTTTTAAATACAATTTTTAAATATTTTTAATATTTTTAAATAGCCGGACATGCTTCACACCACGGGCATTCTTCGCTCTTCAGATCAGATACTCTTGGTGAGCGTGTTAAAAAACGACGACTATTATTGTTCTTTATAATAGTATTAATTTCCTTCGTTCACAGTCATCGTGTTTAAGGAATATATTTCTTTAAAATTCTGTACACCCTCATGGAGTATCCGATCCGAGGAGTGAAGATTTTCAGTGATGCGAAGTATGTCCGGATCTTATTTTTATGTACATTTTAGAAATTTTCGCCCCACACAGAGCTTAGGGTCGTAATCCGTCACACGGAATTCGGAGTACTAAAATTTATTATATTTTCTTGTACGCCGAACGAAAATAATCCGTTAAGTGAGCGAAATCGTGCGTTCAGCGTCGAGATGTGTTTTAAGTCGGGTAATAATCTGGCTGACGGATTAGTATCCCCCCCCCAAAAAAAAAAAAAAAATTGATTCGTGTGTACCGTACAACAACCGATAGGACGTCGCCTAAAACTCGGTCGGTTGTGTTTTCGTTCAGAGATTAACACGCGTATTACGCAGTTTGTAAGTCAACCGGTGGTTTTTGAATTTCCCTCGAGCCATCAATGTGATGTCAAATATTTTATTGCTGACGCCTGATTACGGCGCAATTTCGTATGAGAAAGATCACATTTAATATATCACGACGTCACGTGTATTTTTATAATACGTGATAATCATTTATTTTTAGATTCCGAACGAAGTGAAGAAGCTAGTGTTTTTACAATGATGTTTATTTTTTTTTTCCTTTTTTTTTTTCCGTGTACAACTTTTCGTATGGAAATATTTGTCCAAAAGTTTCGATCAGCAACGTTTTGAAACAGGATTTGCATCTAGATGGTACTTTAGAGAGGTCATTTTTTGAATTTCTCAAATCTTCAATATTCTTTTTGGAAAAAACTACCCAATATTTGACAAAAACGACTCGGAAACCATCGTTTTTTGATCCGAAATATATGAAAATTTAAACATAGATAGACAATAATATAAGAAAGAATTTGGACATTTTTCCAACTTTTTTTCTCTCATTCGTTTTTTATATTATTAACTTCTTTGTTCAGAATCATTTTATTAAAGAAATGATTTATCATTTCTTTCAAAATTCAATACACCCGACAAGAAAATCCCACCCATCGTGCGAAATATGTCCGGATTTTTTATTATTATTATTATTATTATTATTATTTCTTTCATTTTAAACTTGAAATGGAGCAAAGAAGCTGATGTTTTTACAATGATATTTTATAATCAAAATATTTTTTTTTTCTTTTAACACTTTTTCGTATGTAAACGCTAGTCCGAAACTACGACAGGCCACCTTTTTAAATCATTATAATTCACCTCTAAATGGTATATTTTAGATATCATTTTTCAAAATTCCTAATAGTTTTCTCTAAATTCTGGAAAAACTAGCCAAAATTTGACAAAAAGCCTTTAAAAAATATTTTTTTCTCTTCTCTAAACTTTTAGAAAATTTCGGTATGAATAGACAATAATATGAGAAATCTGTAGGTGCAAGAATTTGAAAAACACAGATGGATAAAAATAATTTTTTTTTATCCTTTTTTTTTCTCATCATTTTAGATTGCTGGTCGAAACTTTTAGACGAGTACTTCTATACGAAAATATTTTCACAGAGGGAGAGGGGAGGAAATATCAACATCATTGTAAAATCACTAACACATAATCTAAAATTGATATATATATATATATTATTTATGTACATATGGTGTATATAGAAAATATTTTCGCGGAGGGCTAAAACAGAATGACGAACAAAAACAAAACAAAAAAAAAAAAAAAAAAGCTCATGGACAGAAAATCAATTTGAATTATTATCATTAAATTACCGCCCTCTAATCATAATACCTAATTATAATAATATAATTGTATCGAAAGATGGCCAGGAAAACGTCAATGACAGGCAAATTTCGAATATAAATTTTTACAAAATTTCTGGGGATGCTGTGGCAATATGAGCAACCCTCCCCCCCCCCGTTATATACGTCACTGCATATGAACGTGTATTATGTATAGATAATATAAAATAATTAACATATTTTTGTAAATATGTTAAAAATTTTTAGTAAATGTAAATTATTTTAGTATCTACCATCATCACTAATTCCCCCCCCCCATCACCCTCAGTTGGCGTGTCTACCTTACCCCCTCACCCCCGAGGTCGAGTTCGAGACGGCCGCAGACGGCGTGTCTATGTGAGAAATTATTGGGCGTCGGATAATCTCGTCGCGCTAAACCCGCCGCCGTATAATTGGGTCGTAATCAAATCACACGTCGTCGTCGTCGCGGTTATTATACGCAAATTTATTCGAGACGATCGAGTGCCATACGCCCGCGAGTCCTACGAGGTGGGCGAGAGGGAGGGTAGGAGAGGTTGTCGACGAGTTTCAACCTCTCCTCTTCTACGACGTTTATCATATAGTATAATACGAGCCGTCGATGTGCGCGAATTAGTGTTTTCGCATCGTTGTTAAATAAAATAATATCCGTGAACCGTTGTCGCTGCTGCTCGACAACGTGTTCCAGCTGCGGTGGGTGTTATTGGTATAGAACAATATGTATATAGAACCGACACTCTGAGGTGATAAAGATTTGTGTAAAAACCATTTTAATATGTCCATTGATACAAATTGTTTTGTGTGCTTTATTCAAAACTAGGAGGTCATCATTTTTCGAACTTCTCGAAATAGTTTTCCCGAAATTTCAGACCACCTACACTGGAATTCGAAAAAAAAGCTTTGAATTTTTTTTTTTTTTTCGCAAATTATCTGGATAATTTTATCATAGATAACCGCGTTTCGTTAAATACAATTAATAATATATTTATAAAAAACGACACGCAATATTATTTTTATTTAGACAAAATAGAAGATAAATATTTGTAAATCAAAATGAGTAATCTAATCTAACGATTTTATTACTATTCACTTACTTAATACTTAACCAATTTATAACACCACAAATGACGAATCCTTTAAACCCGAAAAAAAAGGCGCACAACATTAATATTTTTTTTTTTTTGAAAGAATCAAAGTTATTGATTTCCTATTTTTGGCGCGTTACATATATAGTCTCATATTATGTACAAAAAACAAAATATTTAAAAAAAATTACAAAACGCGTCGCTTGAAGTTATTTTTGACCTGCTTTTCGAGTCCACCACTCATAGGGATTTCTGGTTATAACAACCCGTGGCCGTTTACGTATATGTAAATGTGAAGCAGTCTAATGGAATATCGTATCAAAATATTGTATCCTTTGCTCAATTGGATCACTGATAAGAAACTGTTATCATACTTTAAAATTTTTAAATGAATGTTATCGTTATTATATATTATATTGTTAATAATATGAAAATTTAAAGTGGTGCAAACCAAATATTAAGAAAAATGATTTAATTTTTCTCAACGTGGTTACTCTTAGCTTATTCCATTTGATTGCTTCTCCATGTTATTTATTCGTTACTCTATGGGTTATAAAGACAAAAATACTCTCAGACGAACAAGTACAATCTCGTAACCACAGCAGCATCATTGCAATGCATTCGGACGTCGGTTTTCTGACGTTGAAAATTTTGACTCGTCGTTTTGTATACACACTCTGTGATTATAATTATTATTAATTACACAGCTGCAGCAGGTAAACGTCCGTACGAGTAGAGTATAATCGAGTTAGTTATGCGAAAAATGCGCGTTTCCCGAAGAACGACATTCGAACAAACGATAACGCTCGTAGTAGGCGCGGGGGGGGGAGGATTAATAGAGATGGACTTGACACACGGGGACGTGGTCTTAGCACTTCGAGGAGTCGATCCGGAATTCGCGAAATTGTCGCGACTAACCCCTCCCCCCCCTTCCCTTAACCCTCGGGCTTAAAAGTGGTGAGAGATTCCCGGAGAATTTCTAAACCCGTTGTTATAATTTTGATAACTCCGCACTGAGATAGCAGAAACAGATTTGGAGAACCCTTTCGGCATTCACATTTAATAAGAAACGACGAGTCATTTCAGTAAAACGATTCCGAGCTGAGCTTTAAGTCGTGCAAAACGGTGTAATTATCAGTTTTGTTTCTAGTACGTTTAACAATTATTTATAATTTCTTATTTAAATAATTATTTTCCACGTTAGTGTGTTGTGAGAACGATCGATTTCGCCGTTTAAAACTCTTTTTTTTTTTTTTTTAAATAATTGCAACGAAAATATGTTAGTATAAATCCACCTGTGTTTGATCTAGAGGAGTATTTGTAACACGGAGCGAATAAAATTTTAGCGCCATGTCACCACTCACCCTATTCGAAAACTCGCAAATTCTTTGAAAAAACCTTTGATATTTCAGCACCCCTGAATACACGGAGCTCGGGGTGTGAATATTACCGTTTTCCTCCCCCTCTACCCCGCTACATCCGGCGCTGCCTGTGCTATACGATTAAGCAGCTTACACAAAACACTTTCTAGTTTCAAAAGAATAAACTTAAACTCAAAACAAAAAAAATCTATTAATTGAGCTGACTATTAGAAAATAATGTATGATAATATGTGTATGTTGAAAAATGAAAACGACCAGTTTCGTGTATACTCAAACTTAAGTCGATTGTAAAAATTTACAAAAGATTATTGCGATTTTTTCGAGGCCATCAGATACATTATATATATTTTGAAAAAATGTTTTTGTAAACAACAAAACACGAGGTATTTCCAAAATTCAATATTTATCTCAAAAGTAAAAGTCAATTTTTTTGTAAATTTAATCCTTTCGTTTTTGATAAGGAGTGAACGTTTCGTGGTCGTAGTACCGGTTTTGGATTTACGGCAAAAGAATAAAAAATGGATTTAACGAAAATCTACTATGCGCACATTTTACCGTTTTCACTCGAATTCCGTGCAGTTTTTCCTGGTTATTGGAAAAATTCTCGAGGATCGGGAAATACGACCGGCTTAAAGTCGCGAGTGTAGCCAATTTTCCGTCTATAATGTTGCTGAACGAAACTTAAAAATAAGTTTTTACTATATACGAGAAAGTGTTTCCACCAAAATAAAATAAATAAACATCACTGTAAAACCGCGATTCCACACGGAATCCATGTCCACGGTTCAATGTTTTTTTTCTGTTTTTTGTTTCGCGGGGCGGATAAAATATAACGTTATTTTTGGGAAGGGTAATCCTACACTGTATTTTACTCCTTATACGTTCCCAGAATCGATCCGTTATAAGTGAGTAATGGAGGAGGGAGGGGGGGACAAAGCTTCTTTACATCACATTCTACGCATTTCACACACTACAATATTATCAAAAATTTGATTAAACGCAGTTTATTTATAGCATTTCATCTTCTTCTCGTCGCACGTTCAGTTTTGTATTTTATAAAAATTACTTATTTAATTATTTTAATATAGGCAATAGCTACAGGTGTTTAATATCAGAAATTAAAAAAAAAAAAAAAAATGGACACGAGGCTTTTGTTTTACCTTTATCTCCAAGACAACTAGTAAAACCTAGTCATTAGGTCATATATATATATATATATTTTTTATAAATAACAAGTTAAGGTTATAACAATGTCAGTATTTACCATTGTATACCAATACGGTTTGTTAAGTTTATCAGCTTTCGACCGAGTGAATATAATTATATTAAGTTAGAGCTTAGTTAGTTTGAGTTATTAAATTAGTCAAAAGACACAATTATTATTAAAATGTAAATATAGTTATTTAATAATATAATATGTCGCGATGATAATTTATGCTTAATATAATGAGTAATTAGATGAGTATTACTGTTTGTGTAATTCTTTGCTTATATTTTAATAATAATATGATAGTGGTAAAATAATAATTAATGATGGAAGCGAGCTCCGAGAGAGAGGAGCTTATAGTCTATATTTGAATTTCGGCAAATATATTATTGGATTTGTGACCAGAAGTAAGCAGAAACATAGAGAACGGATTTAGTCGGTCAGGATAGTCAGACTCGGAAGGGTCTCGGGAAGTATTATTGTTACGATAAAGGGTATTATTGCGGAAGTTTGTGAGATTAATTTTTCAGTGTTTGAGAATGGGGTTTTACAGACTCGGCATCCACGAACTGGACCGTATGATCCTCGGAGCACACGGGGCTCGTAGTGTTGCCGGGTTACTGCGGTTTAAACGGGTTAATATAATAAAATTAAATATTAAAAAGCCGGACATACTTCGCACGACGGGTGGTGTTCTCTTGACGGGCGTATTAAATTTTAAAGAAACGATAAATCATTTCTTCAGTAAAGCGATTCTGAACGAAGGAAGTTAATAATATAAGAAAAAAAAAAAAAAAATGTTCGAAAAATGTCTAAAATTTTTTTTAAAATTTTTAAAATTTTCTTGCGCCAAAATCTTTTTTATAGGATTTTCTATCTATGTTTAAATTTTCATAAAATTCTGATCAAAAAATTATGGTTTTATCCGCTACGGTTATTATCTTTATGTTTCTAAGTGGTTTTTTTTTTTT
>JAIPRM010000700.1:11880-49510 GCA_025469315.1 Stegophylla sp. TES_Ste_2020 | reverse complement strand
AGAAGCCGTCAGACCGTCGTCTCGTCGTCAGTGTTCAAACCGATGCGGCAACGGAGAGTTCGTCTCGCTGATCGGTTTCTGCACTCACTCCTCTCTCTCTCCTCCCTCCTCTCTCTCTCTCTCTTCTTACTAAATCTGTTTTATCTATTATGTGTACACTTTTTTTTTTTTTTTTTTTTTTTGACACCTTGTTCCTTGCGTTATTCGATTCGCTGAAGGTACGCGTGCGTGATGGTGAAGAGGGCATCGGTAATTCGCAGTTAACAACCTGTGTGGTTGCTTAAGTCGCCTGATGCCGTGTACTGGACGTAATTTTAATAATGTGAGGTTACATGAGTGTATTAAACTTAAATTTATAAGTACACGTAGTATTTAAAACGGAGTTCGTGTGCGCGTTAGGTAGGTTCGGTAGGTTAGGCAGGTTTAGGTAGGTTAGGCAGGTTTAGGTAGGTTAGGTAGGTCCCCTCCATGAGCCCACCTTGTCGTGGTGGAGGGGCTCATGCCTTTAGGGGCATGCTAACGGGCTCACCAAAACACGATAGTTAAAAAGTCTTTGGACATTTCACCCCTGCCCCAGGGCCCCACGGACTCAGGGGATCCATTATCACAGCTTTCTTTCATCATATCTCTCTCTTCTTCTCTTCTATGTTAGATTGGATAAGTAGGTTAAGTAGGTTAGGTTAGGTTGGTTAGGTACCTGTCGCCGCCTTGTCTGTCTTTTATAGCCTGTCATCAGCTGTCGTCTGCCCTCTGTCTGTCTATCATCTGTCGTTTGTAAACATGTCAACATTGTTGCAGGTCCTAAGCCTGGATACAATGTGAAGACAAACTTCACTTAGTACCTATTTATTATTTTAGATTCTGAACGAAGAGAAGCTTTTTTTTTCTGTGTACAACTTTTCTTATAGGTATACTTGTCCAAAAGTTTCGATCAATAACTTTTTGAAACCGGATTCGCCTCTAGATTGTACTTTAGAGAGGTAATTTTTTGAATTTCTCAATTCTTCAATTTTTTTTTTTGAAAAACTACCCAAAATTTGACAAAAACGACTCGGAAACCATCATGAAAATTTAAACATAGATAGAAAATCATAATTTAAGAAAGATTTTGGCGCAAGAAAATTTTGAAAATGTGAAAAAAAAATTTTGGACATTTTTCTAACATTTTTTTTCTCATTTATTTTTTATATTATCAGCTTCCCTCGTTCAGAATCGTTTTATTGAAGAAATGATTTATCGTTTCTTTAAAATTCAGTACACCCGTCAAGAGAATCCCACCCGTCGTGCGAGGAACACCCCTCATGCGAAGTATGTCCTGCTATTTTATTTATTTATTTATCTCTTTCGATGAACACTTTTTTGTATAGAAATACTTGTCCAAAAGTTTTGATCTGTATACCTATAGATCTCAAATCACACACAGATAGTACTTTAAAGAGATAATTTTTCCAATTGCTCAATACTTTTTCCAAAAACGTGGAAATTTGACAAAAATTGATACATTTTTTTTTTAATCTAAAAATTATGAAAATTTAAATATAAATAGACAATAATATAAAAAATAATTTAATATATAAAAATTTAGCAAATGTGAAAAAAAAATATTTTTTTACTATACTATTTTTTCATCAAAATTTTTCTTGCCCTGTTCTAAGTTAATGGTGGAATATAAATCTGGTTGAATACAAAACATATTTTTTTTTTTTTTTGTAATACCTATAAACTTGATAATTTTTAAGTAAAAATGTCTTAAATAAATTGAAGCTTTACGTAGAATCGTTTTATTGATGAAACTATTTATGCTTTATTCAAAATTTAACACACCCATCGATCCTACCAGGGGAGCGAAAGATACCTATGATGCGATTGATGCGAAGTATGTCCGGCTTTTGTTTTGTTGACAATTACATTTTAAATGTTTTCACAGTGGCTATTGGATCAGTGGCAGATTTAGCGTGAGGCAAAGTAGGCAGTTGCCTAGTGCGGCAAATTTTTAGAAGCGGCAATGTTGTGTTAAAATTTTATTTTAACCGACTTCAAAGTAATAATTGTAGTCATACATTTTAATATTCCAAAAATATTTTTTTATTTTAAAAAGTTTTCCAACGTGTTGGTTATTTTATTAAATGTTACTGATATTGGTATACTTACAATATAATAATAAATATAATGAGAATTGTCGTTTTAAAATTTTTCCTCTGGAAAATGTAGGGTGACTAAATGGAAAATTCGGTTTATTAAGATTAAATACTTGACTATTTACATCATTTTATACTAAAAATATCTTTGAAGTACTTATATCGATTATTTTAGCACTACAGGATTGTTAAATACTTAATTTTAATTTTGAAGAATATTTTAAATTTATTAATAATATTTTATTCAATTTTATAATACATTTTTGTTTTTGACACTGGTATTAGTATCCCATTTTCACAAATAGAACGATTATTGAACCTAAAAATTAATTATTTAGTCAAAAAAAAATTTTCGCTTCAAAATTCACGTCCTACACATGAACGGTAGAAAAAAATTTTCGGGCGTTAAAAAAAAATAAACAGTTGCCTAGGGGCGGCAATAGTGTAAATCAATCTCTGTATTGAATTATGCATTTTACATTGAAGGAGAATGAAAAAAAGCCATTTCATTTTTCTTCACTAATATCGGTAACTTTTTATTACACTGTATAGTGAATATTATTGTCTATATTCTATAAGGTATAATTAGTGGCGTAATTGGGGTATTGCAAGTGTTACATTTGCAACACCAAACAATTTTCAGGTGTTGCAAAAGTATCATTTTACTACACCAAAATTACCTCCTCCTCTATTAATCTTATTTAATACTTAATCTAATACGGTGGCAGAGTGGCATATGAACGGTTGAACCACTGAATTAAAATATTTGTTATAATCAAGGAATCATAGTTGCAGTATTATTTTCTTATAGTGTATTCGTTTTATGTGGATAACGCACGGTTTAATATAATAGTGACAGTACTATTTTAAATTTTGTCGGATATTTAAATATCCACGGTCACATAAAACAAATTGCAACACCAAAAAAGTTTACCAAATTACGACACTGCCTATAATGCTTTTAAAGTCTAATATTATCACAATAACTAAGCTCAGCGAGTGGTAATTTTTAAGGGTTAATTAGAAAATGGGCCCTTAATATTGACCTGCACCCCCACCATAGAGTATCAAGTTGCGGCACTGATTGTATATTAACTGAAGCTCCGTTCAGAATCATTTTATTGAAGAAATTAATTATCTATTCTTTAAAATTCATCACACTTACAAGAGTATCCCATCCGAGGAGCAAATAATGCTATAGTACGAACTATGACAGGCTTTTTTTTATTGAAAGATTTAACATATGGTTAAAAAAACCACCAAAATTAAATTAAATTTTGTCTAAACGAATTTTGTTCTTATTATGTAAGACATGGAATATCATATTCTAATGTTCAATTTTTTCTTTAATTTCTTATAAGACACTGATGATTTCACTAAATTGGCAGTTTTATATAGCCCTTAAACAAAATTGCCGATTTCAGAAATTCGCCATAACTTTTCAATGGAATTATCTAGAACAGTGGTTCTCAACCGGTGTGTCGATGTTAGGTGTTGCCAAAAAATTGTTTAAAAAAAAAAATATATATATATATATTTTAAAGCTTAAACAATAAACTATATTCTGTAAATCCACTATCCAGAGTCACACTATACCGTGTCTTGAATATTTCACTGATTTTTTTATGAAAATGTAAACAAATACTTCCTTTTTTATTTCAAAACCCATCTTAAAGTCTTAAACTATTTATGTAAATTTATAGGTATATATACAATTTTCAATAAAATGGTAACATGTATAGATGTCATAATTGCTATTTTTCAAAAATCCATTAATTGTTTTAAGTGTGTTGCCATTTGTATGGATCTAAGTAGAATTTGATCTGGATAGGGTGTCATCGCACACAAAATTTGAGAACCACTGATCTAGAATTATCCATAATATATTCTATGGAAGAGGGAAGTAAAATAAAAACAGACTGATCTTTTATCTGATAACCCATTATAAATATATTATATTATGCTTATTGCATAGACATATTGTTTATATAAGTCTACGATTAATATCTATTATTGTAATATCCATTATTGCCATTTGCGGAATAAATTCTTCAAGCCAAAGTACAGAATATATTTTGTGCTTCAACCATAGAATTAACTGTAAATAGATTAAATCTGCAGACTTCTTATAAATAAAACAATTTAACAGGTTTAAATTTTTTAATTTTCTACATTTAATTTAGAATATTCTTTGTCGGAAACATGCAAAAATATGAAAAACTTGACAAAATCGGAGAGGGTAAGTCTGGCCAGTATACTTTTACTGGTGTACTAGTTTTGTAATTGATAATTGTTAATAGGGACTTACGGTACGGTATTCAAAGCCAAAAACCGTGAAACTCTCGAGATTGTTGCTTTGAAACGTGTAAGACTCGATGATGATGATGAGGTATGAGATTGTATTGATTATCATGTCAGATTCTAAACAAAATATGTTATTTCTTTTTAGGGTGTTCCTTCATCGGCTTTACGTGAAATTTGCTTGCTAAAGGAGCTAAAACATAAAAATATTGTTCGTCTATACGACGTTCTTCATAGTGATAAAAAATTAGTGCTTGTTTTTGAACACTGTGATCAAGACTTGAAAAAATATTTTGATAGTTTAAATGGAGAAATCGATCCTAACGTCGTTAAATCATTCATGTACTATTATAAATTATACATTGATAAACATTGACAAAATGAAATAAAATATAGATTATAGTAATATAATTTTAGGTTCCAACTATTGCGAGGATTAGCATTTTGCCACAGTCACAATGTTTTACACCGGGATCTTAAACCTCAAAATCTTCTTATAAATAAGGTTATTATATAAGAAATATTTTGAAGACTATCATGTACTTATACAATATATTGTTTTATAGAATGGAGAGTTAAAATTAGCAGATTTTGGTTTGGCGAGAGCATTTGGAATACCAGTTAAATGTTATTCTGCGGAAGTGGTAACATTGTGGTACAGACCTCCTGATGTTTTATTTGGCGCTAAACTATACACTACATCTATTGATATGTGGTCTGCTGGATGCATATTTGCTGGTAAGTTCATTTATACATCTTACAATCATTCCATTAACAATAAAATATTTAGAATTAGCTAATGCCGGACGACCACTATTTCCTGGATCAGATGTAGATGATCAATTAAAACGAATTTTTAAACTTTTGGGGACACCAACTGATGAGACATGGCCAAATATGACAACTCTGCCAGACTATAAACCAATGCCAATGTATCAACCTAATATGACACTTGTACAGGTTGGTAGTTATATTTTTATGAAAATAAATAAAAATTTTGATTTTTCTTTAAATATAAATGTCCAATTAGGTTGTACCAAAATCAACAACTAAAATGCGAGACTTATTACAGCGACTTCTTGTATGCAATCCATCTCATAGAATATCTGCAGAACAAGCAATGAGCCATATATATTTTGCTGATATTAATTTGTTACCTAAATAGTTTGTTACTGATTTTTTTTATTAAAAATTATTTTGTTTAAAGTTAAACCAAATGTGCAATATTATTAACACAAAATTAATTAATACTAAAAATATTACATTCTACCAATTTCAGATCCTATTTTCTGAGTTTAACTTTTATTCCTAAATATATTAAGATATTTAAGTAGTTTAAATAAATAAGTTTATTTTTATAGTAGTTTTTAGTATTCCATGTGTCTATTTTTTTTTTTTTCACATATTCCATTATTTGTAAATTCTTTTTTGGATCTCAATTATTGTAATAATTTTGTATTTATCAATTTGAAAAAAAAATTCAAATACTTTGATACTACATGTACTTTGCATGATTTTATACATTTAAATAATTATTTTAAATATTATACTGTGTTAATATAAATAATATAGCTTTGAAGTGCTGAACACATACATAATTTATTTGTTCTATTGAGAACATATTTTAAAAAAACCAGTAAAGATTAACTTTAATATTTTGCAATCATCAGATAATAAGTAGAAATTATTATTAAAAAATGATTTCCAATTCTCTTAGCATCTTAACTTCCTGAATTTGGAAGTTTTTTTATTTGAAATTGCACGAAACAAAATTTGTTTAACTAATCAATTTAATATTCAAAACATGGATTCTTGATCAAAATATCTCTGGTTCATTATATCTCCATTAGAAAATATCTCTAATGAAAATATCTTCTAAAAAATGTCTGAATATTGTATTATTATTATTATTATTAGTTAATTGTGTTATAATATAGAGTAAATCAAAATACTACATTGACCAATTTGTATCATATAAAATATTTATTGGCGGCCTATGATCTGTACCTAACTGAGAAAATCAAATTAGTTTTCCCGAAGTGTGTGATATCATTTATATCGATTCATATTTTGACTACCATAATAGGATTGTTAAAATTTAGCATTCAAGCCATATACACACCATAATAGAATAATGTTTGTCAGGTGCAGGTCAATCGAGTTCGAAAAAAAAATATACAATGACTGCAACGAATGGTTTAATATTGATTATAATATTAATAATATACAACGGCTGTTTAATATTGTCAGTGGATACGACGAAAATACTGAATTAAGTATTTAAGAGAGATTGCTAAAAACTTTAAATTGTAAATCATATTTTAATTAATTTACTTAATTAAATAACTACAGTACCTCCTTTATTATTTAAAAAAATATAAACATATATACATAAAAATATGTGATAATAGTACTAATCTGAGAGATTTTTTTTCAAGTATCTACTACTTGTTCCACTGTCCTGCAAAAAGTAGTAGACAAATAATTGGTTATAAGGGGTTCTTAAAATCACAATATAAATATGGCCTAAACCTTAAATTTTAACAATCTTATTATGGTACTTGAAAACTAATAATAATAATAATATAACATTCAGATATTGTTTTATAAGATTTTTTTTAAAGATATTTTGATAGAAGATAATTTATGTTGGAGATATTTTGTCTGGGAATACTATGTAGGAAATATTTTGACCGGTCACCAAAACATGCAGTTATACAAATTATATATTAAAATTATTAGGTAAAAAAATGTTATTCTTTACAGAGTAGAGAGCACTTTATCTAGTATAAAAATAAGATTTTCAAATTTAATTAAAACTGGTTGTTCATTACCCCTATAATAATGTTTTTAATATTATAAGTGAATAAAATATTAATGTAAATATCATTTGACATTTTCCAAAAAAAAAGTAATTATTTATACTCAATGTAATCAAACATAAAATATAATTTTTACACACTAGGAATTTATACCAGGGAATAGAACTGGTTCTAGAGTAAATTATTGAATCGAAACATATTCATAATATAGGACCAAAATATATCTAATATATAAGAATTAAATAAACAAAATTATGTAACTAATCCAACTAAGAACAAAATTCTCAACTATTTAATGATTGTTATTCAATGATATTTAAAAATAAATATGACAAGGCTTCCACCAATATTTTGTATATTAAAACAAAATAAAATGTTTAAAGATTAATACTATGATAAAATAAAAAACCTATGATACATAGGTATATAAAAATGAAATAAAATAAATAAATAATGAATAAAATCAATGTATATTATAGTTATTACTTATTACACTATAATATATTATATTAAATTTTTTTTTTTCTTTTTATTGAAAATTTTCTTAACTTGATGGTGATTTTTAAAATCAAAACTGTTCATTAAAGAAAAAAAATTATTATACTCCAGGCTAAGTTTATTTTATTTATACATTTATTTTTTAATATAGTTTAATAAATAGTGTAAATACATTTTAATTTTATTTATTAATTTATATATGTTTTTTATTGCAATATTTTATGTTTAAATTAGTTGATAAATGATTTGAAATCACCAAAATAGTGTCAAATATTAAAATTCTAAATTAATGGGAGATTTATTTTGTGAATTTTATCAGTGAATTTAATTACATTATTTTTTTAATTTAACACTGTAATTGAATATATAATATATACAATAAATTTAAACAGTACAATATATTATTATGTATATTAATATTCAAGAAAATATAAAATGATACATGAAGATGATGAGTGATGATTATAATATTGAAGAAGACATATTTTTCAACACCAAAAATATAAAAATAAATATTTTTTTCGACAAAAACCAACATATTAGTTAAAAACTAAAATTTGTTTAATCAAAGAGATTCAGACCTGCAAAGATCAAAAAGTATAGACAAGAAAGAGTGGCACACACAGACCAAAAAATTTTCTTAGTTAGTTTACACATTACTAAAAATATTGATAAGTCACAAAGACATTACAATACTATCATTGTTTATTTACAAATTTCAAATTTGCTTACATTATTTATGTTAGAAAAAAAATATTTAAAGATTTTTTTACTAGCATAAAAAATATGAAATACAAATGTAATTGTACAACGTCTCGTGTTTTGAGCAATAAAAAAACATGTACTTCGTATCTTGGAGTACTCTTCGCTTCTCAGGTGGGAAATACTTATAGGTATGTTGAATTTTAAAGAAATGATAAATCATTTATTAAATAAAATGAATGTGAGTTAACTTTCAGTTTATACAAGGCAATTTTACTTAAAAATTAAAAAAGTTTATTGATATTACAAAAAAAAATTATTTTTTTCTCGGCCAGTTTTATACTTCTCAATGATCTGAGAAAAGTAAAAGGAAAAATTATGATAAGAAAAGTGTTGAAAAAATAATCAAATTTTGTTTTCATATTTTCAACATTTTCTTGTGCCAAAATATTTCTAATATTATTGTCTAAAGCCAGACACACTTTGCACCAGTGGTATTCCTTCCCCCTTGGGTCAGATATTCTTGGTGGGTGTGCAAAATTTTAAAGACTAATGATAAATAATATAAAAATGTATATAAAGAACAACATCCATGGTGAAAAGTATGTCCTGCTCTCGTCTATATTTTACTTATCTTTGCTTTGCTTTACTTACTACTTTAGGTACTTAAATTTATTTCACTTTACTTTCTTAGATTCTGAGCGATAGCGAGGACTGTATTGTTTTACAAATCTAAGTTTTTTTTTTTCATATGTAAGGAAGCTTGATTTCGGGTAGAGATTCTGGTCCAAAAGTTATGATCAGCAACTCTATAGATTGAAAGTGTTGTCAAGATGGTACTTTTGGGAGGTCATTTTTTTAAATTCTCAATACTATTATTAGTATTAGTATTATATAATATTATAGTTGTATTATTATAAAAAGTATAGAGAATTATGTGTTGTTTATTGTAACATATTTTAATATTACAATTTCGTATAATAAAACAAACTATGGTATTCATGTCATATGTGAACAACCGCTTATTTTATCATGTCGTAATGGGTCTATCTTGTTTTCCCATCTTCCTTATACTACCACCAGATTTTTTTTCCAAGATGTTCTCATGTTGCACATAGGAAAAAAAGATTTAATGGAAACTTCGATACATTGACTTTTAAAAATATTGCATAGCAAACATTGATGTTATCCACAAAGCATCGATTAATCGATGTTTTTTATTTTAATTACAGTAAACATAAATATATAAAGCAGAGTAATAACATGCAAAACTTATTTATCAATTTGTATATCTAAGTAATATAGGTATATTACAATATAAAGTAGTGTCACTTGACAGAAAAAAAAATGTTGACCAGGTGGAGCTATAGTAAATCATAATCATTAGTATTATAAAATATTATAATATAATATATCATAAATAAGTAACGAAAATAAAAGAAATTAACTAGTAAACTAAATTAGGATGATAAGATTGGTATTGTTGATAATCTAATTTAATTTGTAAACTGTAAACATAGATATATAAATCATTATGTTTATCTGTGTTTTATACACAGATATGATTATCTGTTTATTATCTATATCTGTGACTGTCATATTATGAATATGGACAATAAACTATTATAAGAATAATGTAGGTGATATAATTTTTTGATGATTGGAGAAAAAGGTAAAACTGAAGGATAAAGAAGTTTAAACATATTATAATAAAGTTAAAAATAATATATTTTAGTATTTACATGTAAAAACATTTACATGTTTAATACAATATATCGAAACATCGATTTATTTTAACAAACATCAATAACATGGATGTATCGATGAATTGTTGCTCTCCCTAGTTGCACAGTATGTCGATTATCAAGACAAAATTTCCCCACGTTGAACAGTAAGTCGTTATTTTTGATTTGCAGGTGTCGACGAGCATAGAAAGTCGACTCAACACCCGGTGAACTCACTTACACTTATATAATATTATATGTAATAGTTTTACACGATAAAAAATATATGCAATTGCTGATTACCAAGCCGAAATGTACGTTTTATATCAAGGATGGCAACTTACAAGTTATTAGTGGGCCAGAAAAAGCAAAAAAAAAACTCATTAAAATGTATTTGTATGTTTACAACTTGTTTAATGGTGACAATTAATAGATGAAAATGACAGTTCAGCAAAATCGCCTTCTTTATTACACATAATAAGTGTATTATACTTGCATCTATGCTTCCCTTGATTTTATGTGCTCTCAAAAGTATGTTCACATAATATGTAAGTAGTTCTAAACATAGATAATATTTTGTACAAAGACACACAAAAATTGATATTTTTTGACACTACATAAACATTAATCTACATTTAATGAAAAACATAATAAAATAAAATAGATATAAACACTAAAATTTTTATGAAGTCATTTAAAAATGTAGCACGGGCCTTATGTAGCCCGCGGACCACCAGTTGCCCATCCTTTTTATATCATGTAAAAATATCAATTATAATATTATTTAAGTGTAGGTTAGTTCACTGGGTGTTTGGCTGACTCACTACGCTCATCACATGGTAGACTACATACGACATACGACAAGAATACTTAAATTATATTATATTTTAAAACAAAAACATGTTTCCTTCAATATTTATAAATAATAAAATTAATTAGTAGAATACTACAGATTTTAGTAATTTACTGTGATTTTTGGTATCAATAATGTCATCATTATCAACTTCATGTAAAATCGGTTTTTCCACACTCATTAGTAGGGCGCGGATTTTTATGTAATAAAAAAATCAAAATATTTATGTTCTTATTTTTGCCAAAATATTTATTAAAAAACGTGAAATATTTAACAAAAAATTGGTATTTACATTCACTTTACAAAAATTTTACATAATTATTTTTAATTATTAATTAATACCTACTACAAACTTGAAACTACACTGTATACCCGATATAGTGATATTAAAAATTGTAATCTCGCGTTAACGAGCTTTATCAGTTATCTCTTATTTATTATTACAATGCAGTATATTAATAGAAGCCGATGGAACACAATTTCTAAAATCAAATATAATTTTGATACAAATAAAAACTGTATAAGTATGAAAATGCGAAATATGTTATTACTGACTGGTGAAATATTCAAAAATATGTATTTACATCAAAATATGTGATAATCTGTAAAATAAAAAAGGACTATTTTATTCAGGGTGTTCTGAAACGTGCTTATTTTTAATCGTAATTGAGAAATTCGCATTCAATAAAATTATGTATTTACATAAAAATCTGCGCCCTACTCATTAGCATAAATGCTTTCAATCTTGACTCTGTTAAATAATAAAAATCATAATACATGATAATAAAATAAAATATTTATTGATTTTATAATTTTATATAGGTAATAGTGAATAATTTTTTAATAGTGTCTCACTGGAAGTTTTCTCAGTATCAATCCGGCCCAGTCCGCCCTTGTTATAGGCTATAGTAATAAATCACCAATAAGACATGTGTTAAAGATCATGAAAATAGACTGGACAAATCATATATCCACAAGCATCCACAAGAAATTTTCAGCAAATTTAAAAAAAAATACTACTTATAACCTATGTGATTATAATGACAAACTCAGAATTATGTTTTACCAGTACATTTTAATTAATCAAAAAATTTCTGATGACTCATATATTTTTCAGATTTACCTTCTGCTTTAAACTTCTATTCACTTAATTTTAGACCATTAAAAATTGTAATTTTTTTAACATTTCTCATATAATAAAAAAAAAAATAAAAAGAAAACTGAAATATTTTTCTAATAAATTAAGTGGTTAATTCAAAAGTTTTTACAAAAAAAAATAATAATAATAAATAAATAAATATAAATCTTATTATATCTGTTGGTGTGAGGCATATTTTTGATCATAAATGGATATCAAGGGGCCTTAAATACAAAACTATTAAGTCAATATTATGCTAATAGAAATTACAAGATGGACTAAATCTAGTTTATTTAAAATTAAAAAAATAAAAACATACATATAATAAAATCTTAATGCTATAAATGTTATAAAAGTATATAATATACAATGTATACTTAATATATTTTTATTTTATATAAATGTTATAAAAATCAATCATTATCAACATATATAATCA
This sequence comes from Stegophylla sp. TES_Ste_2020, assembly GCA_025469315.1. Lineage (NCBI taxonomy): Eukaryota > Metazoa > Arthropoda > Insecta > Hemiptera > Aphididae > Stegophylla > Stegophylla sp. TES_Ste_2020. The sequence goes on along the minus strand of JAIPRM010000700.1, from coordinate 36,895 downwards.
TACAACTAGCTTGTTAATGGAGAACTTTTAATTGATATTTAATATTTTTATTTAATATATTTTAAGAATAAATGTTAATTATTTAAAGTCATTAAAAAAACATTTAGATTGAATGAATTCCTTTCAATATTACACAGAAACTACTTGTCTCAATTTAAAAAAAAGTAGAGGTACAGATTATAAAATGATTAATAAAAAATAAATTAACAAATATTAACAAGGAAAATGATAATTCCTGGTTACCATCCTGTGTATACTAAATAATCATTTTTCTTAGCATATTTTTTAATAAATTGTTTACCAGCACGTGTAGGAACAGTGAATGCTATTTCATCAAGTGTTAATATATGACCATATGCAAAGTTTTTACTAAAATAAAAATATTAAATTAATTTAATTTAATATAAATTACATTTTTGTAAAACTTACCGGAAACAGTCAAGAAGTTTTGTAGCAATCCCATTTTTACGACAATCCCATTTTGTCCATATGCGGTTAACACCAACTTTAACAGGATATGATTCTTCAGAAACTATAACCATATCTTCAGTTTCAGTCTCTAGATTACGATAAGCCTGAGACACCAATTCAACGACAAGGCATCCAATCACTTGCTTGTCTTTAATATACAAATAAACCTAGAAAAATTATCATTATTATTTAAGTAATTTTTGGTGACATTTTTTTGACTTTTATTTAAGAACATACTTTTTTAGTTGTTGGTAAAACAGAGTTTTGTAAATTAAAACCAAGTTCTTGATTAACAAATGACATCACTTCTAAAGCTTTAGTACAAGCAATTTTGGAGTCTAAACCAGAAATCACAATAATGCGTTCATCACAGTCTTGATAAACTATTTTCTCATTTTTAAAGTTCTAAAACATGTTATTTACAAATTAAGAATCAGAACACTTTTTTTGAAATTGTATTCAAAAACTTACATTATACTTAAAAATGTCTTTAGCAGCATGATATTTGTCATGTTCTGCTTCATCTTCTGGTTCACCTCTAGAATAGTACAGACCACATTGTTTGCATAAAAAACCACCAAACTTTTTTTGTCCTGCATCAATCTGATACTGAGCAGCATCAATGAATCTTTTTATTTTTCTCACAGTAGGTTTTGCACTAGAACTTGTAATATGGAATTTATATAGATTATTAATTTATATAGATAATTTTTATGATTAGAAACTAAGTTAATGAATAATTACCGAACGAAATGATTAGGTGAAATTGTTTGATTTGTAAAAATAGGGAATAACTTATTTTGCGGAGAATCATTGTCAATAACTGATGAATCATTTGAAGTATTTATTGGTTTATCAATGAAGATATTGGAATCAATAGTATTAGATACACTAAAATTATTAAAATATATATATATATATATTATTTTATTTAATTTTTATTTTAATCTATAAAACTATAAATAATTGAATAATCTAGTTTATAACTCACCATTTTAAATGAGCATCTGATGACGAAAAAGATGAACCACAAGGATAATAAGCATCTCTAATTAAATCAGGCATTTCACATCGCATCATAATAGGGTTCTGGTTTTGTACATCTATTTTCATACGTTTTGAACCTAAGTTTGTACATATATCTTCTTTGCCCAAAAAATAATTAAAAATAATAAATTAAACTAAAATCCAGTTTAAATTTAATATGATAAATATTTCTGCTATTTAAGATTTTCAAAATATATACATTTTAGAAAAACTTTAGCTTAATTTTTAAGCATTATAAATTAAAGTTACAGGTATTTCAAGACTCTCCACCGGTTATTAGTGTAATATTGAGAATTTTGATAAATATGGTCAGTCAAAATAACAAATATAATGAGTATACTACACTTAAAAACATTTGCCATATGTGGCAAATCAAACATTTTAAAATCCAGACACATTTCACACCATAAGTATTTTTACTTAGATACTTGAATGTTTGGTTGGTGTATTAAATTTTAAAGAAACGATAAATCATTTCTTCAATAAAATTATGAGTGGAGCTTTGCAGTTTATATAAGATAACTTGACATAAGAAACAAAGTTTATTCATATAATAAAAAAAAAAAAAATGTTTTGTATTCGGCCAATTTTATATCCTACTAATAACTGAGAACATGGACAAAAAAATTTTATGAGAAATATCCAAAAGTATTAGCATATGGTAATTAGTCACATCGATATTTTTGCTACTATGTATGTTACATGCACAGCCCACCCATATTTTCCCTTCCAAGCAACTGAAATATAGTTGTAAACTAGATTATATTGTTTCTACTGCACATTGATAGCAATAGCTGTTTGAACAGTATGTGGCAGCTGTAAGAGAATCGTCAAAGCATTGAAAATATGTGAAACAGTAACAAAACTTATAAAAGTCTACAACCATAGATTATCTTTGTATTCATGTCACCATTGCCACATTAGCATTCTTCTATATACATCGATGTGCGTGAATATATGAAAATCAATTTTCATTTTTATAAATGCTGTATGTAACAAAACAATTTTTAATTCAACATTTAAGTTCAATTCTTCAAAACAAATAATTATTATTGTGTATTAGTTGAAGTTCTGCTCAGAATCATTTTAATGAAAAAATGATTCATCGTTTCTTTAAAATTCAACACAACCGTCAAGAGTATTTTAACCAAGTTGCAAAGAACACTCTTTTTATATACTTAACAACAATCTTAAAAAATTTCAAAAATAGCTAAGCAATATTTTTTTATAAGCTTTTAAAATAAGAATTTATATGAATTTGGTGAAATAACATTTTTTTTTTGTTTTTCCGATCAAAACCTCATGGAACTATTATTAAAAGAAAGATATCTTCATAAAAAAGCCTTCAATATTTTGAAGATGTGTTACAAAGATGTTAAAATAGATTCAAGTTTTTTTTTTATTATTATTATAAACTTTATATTTTTTTATGGTGGGAAGAGAGTTAATAATTAGCTACAACTAGCAATAAATACCAAACACAATTATTAAATACTCTAAAAATAACTAAAATTTGATCTGAAGATGTTCAATAAAAATAATGATAATTAAATAAAATTTACCATTGTTTTCATGGTCTCTCTTTGTAGACTTAGGCACCAAACCAGGATAACGTTCAACTGTATGATTATCATCTTCATCTTCATCATCTAATAACTCAATTAATTGATTTACTTCTTGCCCAATTTGTTGAATTGCTTCATCATCAAGTATTTCTGTATTATTGAACTCCATTTCTTCAACTTTAATTGTAGTGCTCATCCTATTTTCATCATTCAAATTCACAACTTTGAAATTGAAGCTTTCATCTTTTCTGAAAAAAATAAATAAATATAAATATATTATATTAATTAAATTTAACTAAAACAGTAATTGAAGAGTTTTACTTGTTTGTAGTACAACTATGAATAAGTTTAGATTTAAAAAACTTCCTATTTTCAGGTTCTTCAATTTTTATGCGATCTGGTTTTTCTTGTTTAATGTAGTCTTCCCAAATATTTTTTTTAAAAGATGGTTTAAAAAACTCAACATTACTTTTATCAACAATTTCATTTTCTTCAATTTCATTAATTTTCTCTTCACAAGATTCAGTTTTAATAAATAATTTTTTAGCAGTTGATTTTTTCTTTAAAGGTAGTAAAATACCAGGAAATAAATTTGTCTTAACAATTTTTTCTTGGCTAGATGATCTATGTTTTTTTTTTATTGTTGACCTGTTTTCTTTAAATAGTTTAGCTTTTACTCTTGGATTGAATTGCAAACGAGTAAACCTTTTGATACGAAGTTCTTCTAGCGATATCTGTGCAAAAATAACAAAAGATGAATTAAAAATAGATAAAAAAATATTATCTTTTTTAAATTTATTAATTAAATAACTTTTCAAGCAATTCTTTTTTTTAATATAACACAAAATTATTTATTCTATTATCAAAAAAATAAATATTTCAGTTAATAACAATTTAAATGTCTTACTTGGTTACCACCATAAAAAGAAGTTGTTTTTACTCCCAACTCAGAATTATTATTTTTAATTTCACATAAGCTAAAACTTTTTTTTGATGGTATTTTAGCTTCTTTATTTGTCTCGGATTCATAAGGTGTTGTGTTGTCAACATGTTTAATCCGTCTAGAATTTGGAGTTTCCTCAATGACAATTGTTGCAGAACATAAATTTCCACTCTTTGTTTCTGACATAAGCCTTTTAAATTTATCACTCATAGTGGGACTTAATTCAGTTATTGGAGTACAGTTCATATTAATTGGTGTTTCAGGAGTAGCAAGTCCAGGATCGTAAGCTTCTGGAGATGACTGTAGAGGAGTAATGTCATGACTATCTTCATCCCAATTATCTACTGGAAATAATTCACGTTTTCGATTGGATAAAAATGGTGAAGGTTCGTTTTTACGTAAACGAAGAGACTTGCGTGGTGTTGTGAAAGTAGACATAATTAACCTAAAACATAATTATTATTATCATTACAGAATATATATAACAATAACAGTAACATCATGCCTGGATTCGGTTTCTCATTAGGTACATAAAACTTAAAATATTAACCAAACTACCCAAATGTAAAAAAGTGAAAATAAAATACCTTTTTTAGACAATTTGTGTGGACAAATAAATTATAAGTATTTAAATCATTAGACTTTATTTAAAAATGTTACTTGCTTAATAAATTGACATGAGAAAAATGAAACCCAAATCAAAGAACTTCTAAATACACATTCTTCAGACATAGAAGCAGATAATGAATTTGCGATGGATTAATTTGCAATATAGCATCAGCAGAAAAAATAAAAAACTCCTAAAAATGTTACGGAAGCAATCATTGGCTGTAATAAAGAAATTTCCTGTGGTGTATCGGCTTTTACTAATATTGATGACTTTACCAGTAATAACAGCAAGTAGTGCTTTCACTACTTTCCAATATAAGGTGTCTAAAAACTTATTATAAAACACAACTAGTGAAAATCAATTAAATAGTTTAGTCTATTATATTCATCGCGATGACGTAGTTATGACCATGGACGAAATACACTAACTTAAGCGTCGCATTAAGTTAATTTAAAAATACAATTTTTATTGATAATAATATATAAGAGACAGAAGTACATTTTAAATTTTAATAAAACTTTTTAACATAATCTTTTAAATTCATAAATAGTGTATTTATATGACACTAAAATAAATTATTACTTTAAGTCATTTATTTGATGATTATGATTTCGTCAATTAATCTCAAATAACATATATTATATTATATAATTATATATATTATATTAGTTTTGTAATTTGAAGGAGGGAATTAGGGGTGCATAGGGATCCACAAGAATATTTTTTTCATTAATTTTTGCTACCTCTTAGAATTTGCCCAACTTCGCCACTGGTTTCAGCTCTTTGGAAATATGACTATTACTCACTAAGATCTATAGAAAAATGGATCTTGAAAGTTGAAATATATATTCTTTACCCCCTTCCAAATAATCCAATCAAATAATGTTTTTTATTTTTAATTCTCTTTACCTCCACTAAACCTCTTAAGGATTAAATTATGGAAAATAATATCTTGGTGAGGGTTACTACATTATAAAACAAAACTACTGACTGAATTTCATATTCATAGCTTCTATGTTACCGGATCCACTCTGACTAAAATCTATCAATTTAGGAATGATAAAATACCAATTTATTTTTCAAGTCAACTTCTATTATGTAAGTACTTATACCAACTGTTAATCATAACCAATACAACATGCCTACATAGGTACCTACTACATAAAACTAAATTTAGATGAAAATGTAATCATTACTTTGATCATCATGAAACATACAAGATAAATGTAAAAATATTCTCAATTTATTTAAAAGAATTGATGTTCAATTAGATATAGATACTAGATATATATGTAACTATGATAATCAGTTAAAATATGTTAATAATTTCCATATAGGTTAGGTACATTAAATGTAGGTAGGTAGTTAGGTACCTAATAATAATAAGATGCATTATATTTATAAAAAATATTAACATAGAGACAAATTGTTTTAAAATAGGTACTTGGGTATTTTTGAAGTATTCTTGAAAAGATTTTTCACAAAAAGTATATTATCTGAGGTTTTTTCAAAAATATTTCTCTTAACAAATTTTGTAATGATTATCTAAATGCAACAATTTTGATTTTAAATAGGTAGGTATCTATCTCAATGAAAAGCATATACCTATTTATAGTTTATATACATACCTACTCAGCATACCAAAACGTACTTTTTACGAATTCAAATCGGTTAATCATGACACATTGAGTAAAACTACATTTAAATGAATTTCAAAACCAATACTCACGTCGGAAACAGCAGGCGTTGTCGATGCAAAACAATATTATATTGGTTGTAAGATTTTTATACAGTGCGTCCGCATACAAACAAAACTGGATTGAACACCAATTCTACCCTATTTAAAACCAGAATAATTTATTTTCGTTCGATCGTCATAAGATATATAAAGGTAAAAGAGTAAAAATATAGATGCACACTAATAGCAAAACAAAACAAAAATATCAATTATAATCGTAGGTCAAATAATTATCTTATTTTGTCATCATGAATTACGCATGACTAAACTTTCAGAAACGTAAACTACCAAAGCCAAAGTCAACGGAAGACCGTAGCATTGTTTAAGAGTTATGACAAAATTTATCTAAAAGTTAAAGAACACCAACGTCAAACAATGCTAAATTTAATGCATACTGCGTAGTGGTAGTAGTGGTACATGGAGAAATCGAAACGATGGCGGACAGACTCTAATGATCAGATTGATGTTATAGATACATTGTTATATTTTGGAGGGAAAATGTTTAGTCAATATGTCCACTTGAAGGGATTTCCAGATACCGTTACATTATCAAAATAAAATTTACGTTCCTAATATTAACCTTGACCACGGTCATAGTTACTCTATGACCACGATGCACACTGCGCATAAAACACTGATAATAAAACAATTATTATTATAATGATAAAAAACGGTCGAGTTGTATAAATTATTATCCATGGACTGTGGTTGCATGTTGATATTGTACAAACTGGACCAGTGTTGTTTACGATTATTTTATCATTAATTAGGTCATTAATGTTGATTTGACACTGTTTAATGTTTATATCTAAAGAGGTTAGATTGGTTGAATTTTTTTATTGACCGGCGCCTATAAAATATTTTGTTCGATTAATTTCGAAGAAATTGTCCTCTGTAATAAATTGTGCGTCTAAAGTGATAGTGTTAATTGTAGAGCATTTACATCTGAAACATAATCAATATCAAAACTAAATATCAATTCACACTATATAATTTTAAATATTTTTGATATTAGTTTTTCAGTTATTTTACCTTGATAATTTGTATGTAATTTTTGTTCTTGATTATATAAGTATATATGTATTTTTTTTTTTAGCAACTTTAGAACACATACATAATGAGTGCAAAATTTGACATAGAGAAATGCCCTTGGGATCAAAATACTTATGTTGGCCGCTGGCAATATTACTTTTGGGTAACAAATCCCATGTTATGTTTAAAAACTGATCAAGAACTTGAAGAAGCTAAATCTTTGCGTTCGTCATGTTTGTAAGTAGTTATAAAAACTACTATTTTAATATAAAATTATTAATTTAATTTAAAAAAATTCACTATTATACAGAAATGGAACACTTTCACCTGGAACAACTACTGAACAATTATTAGCTGCTAAGCAGATTTATGAAAGTTCATTTCACCCTGATACAGCTCAAAAACAAAATGTATTTGGTCGAATGTGCTTTCAAGTCCCAGGGGGTATGGCTATTACCGGAGCTATGTTGTCTTTTTACAAGTATTTCATTTTGAAAATAAATTATTGTGTTATTATAAATTTATTTAAAATTATTAATTTTCAAGAACTGTGCCAGCAGTGGTTTTTTGGCAATGGATTAATCAATCGTTCAATGCTTTGGTGAATTATACTAATCGTAATGCTAATTCTCCACTCAGTCAAACTCAAATGGCTACAGCTTATTGTTCAGCAACATTAGCTGCTTGTGTGACTTCCATCAAGTTTAAACAATATTTGACTAAAAGCGCTTCACCCTTTTTCCAAGTAAATCAACAATGATTTTATGAGTATTTGAAAAATATGTCCAAAGTAAATTAAAATTTTAGAGATATGTTCCATTTGCCGCAGTAGCAGCAGCAAACTGTGTAAACATACCGTTGATGCGACAGACTGAATTGCTAAATGGTGTAGACGTTTTTGATGCTGATAAAAATAGAGTTGGTTGTTCTAAGGTAATCATTGTAGCTTGAAAAAGTATTGTTGTAAAATTGTAAAATATAATTAAAATTATTTATTGGATAAAGTTAGCTGCAGCTAAAGGAATATCTCAAGTAATTATTTCAAGAATTGTTATGTGTGCTCCAGGAATGGGTAATTTGATAAATAGTTATAAATTTATATTTTATTAAAAATACCTAAATTTCCTCTATTATACATCTTTTGTAACTCTTAACATTTTAAAATAGTATTGCTACCAGTCTTAATGGAAAAACTTGAAAACAAAAGTACATGGTTTAAACGGAACACATGGATCCATGCACCATTCCAAACTTTAGCTGTTGGTTGTTTGTGAGTGTTTTATACATAGTTAATGTAATATAAATAAATAGATGACCCATAATTTTAATTCGTGAAAAACATCACATCAATTTTTCATCACTGATTATATTAGTTGACAATCATAGTTAACTGCACTGTACAAAGATAAAAATAATTATACTATCAAAATCACAAATTGAATTCCTGATGTTTAATTCAGATAAAGAGAACCAAAACCTATTAAAGTATATAAAAGTAAAATTTTTTATTCTTGATATTCAGACTTGAAAATTTAATATGATCTCACTGACATATATGTCTAATTGACCTGAAAAAATCTTTAAAATTGTTAGTCAACTTTTTTTTTATACCCGTTTGAAGTTAGAAGTTAGAATTACAATGAAAATGATTAGTTTTACCTAAAATTACGCACTTTAACATACATAAAAGAAAATTGGCCGAACTTATTGTTTTAAAATATAGTGCCTAAATAGATAATTTCATTGTGAATATTTTGGTGCGATAAAATTTCTTACAAACGAATATTTAAACACTTTACGAGGGTTTGATTAAAAAAATACAGACAAATTCTTATATTTGTAATTAACACCCAAATGGTTGGTAAGTAATGATTTTTTGCCATCTTTTATATTTTTCGATGCTGAATACGATGGTGTGAAACAAAATCTACATGCATCAATGGTTTTCTCATTATTTTATTATATTTTGAAAATTCAATATTTTCGGCTATTATACTAAATACCTACTATTTTCAAGCAATGTAGTGTGGCGCAATAGTAACCTGGCCGACCTATCAGGCAACGGTGCCGGGTTCGATTCAATCCGCAGATTTTGCATTTTTTTTTAAATTGTGACTGATTAGATGTGCCATGATAAACATTAGTAAAAATTATGTTACAGTGGATAAATGTTGATTTACGATAATTATAGCCGCTTTATTTTATTTTATTATGATGCTTATATTTCATTGTAATTTGAAATTATTTATGGAGTATTCATTAGGTGTATGTGAATAAATAAAAATCAATTTTCATTTTTCGTAAATGTTGTATGTAGTAAAATAATTGATAGTTCACCATTTATGTTCAATTCTTCAAAACTGATAATTATTATTATGTATTAGTTGAAGCTCCGTTCTGAATCATTTTATTGAAAAAATGATTTATCGTTTCTTTAAAATTCAATACGCCCGTCAAGAATATCCCACCTGACGTGTGAAGAACAGCCTGGCGAGCAAAATATTTTAATGTTGAACTCTATATAACTATCATAAAAAAATAAAGTTTTTAAAAATTTTATTTAATTGTTAAAAATATATTTTATTTTACTATTCACCTTGTATTATTTAAATTCTTTTACACATTGAAAACTAAAAAAATAAATACCAACCATACATAACATTTTAAATAAATATAGTTGGGTAGATTATTAACACATAGGTAGGTGCACTTTTATATCATTTATGACAGTATAAAAAAAAAGTAATATTAAAGATAGGGTGACCAGACTTCCATTTTTATTTTGATTTGTTCTCTTTTCATAGATGTCCTAGTTTGTCCAGGCTATTTTTATTAAAAATTTAAAATGACCTTTTTTCGTATTTTTGATACTGTTAATTAATAATTCTTAAAATGTATGATTTAAAATTGTATTAATTTTATTTTTGTCAATATTAATTTTATAATTTATTGGATTATGATAATATCATACTAAATTGGTCTGGATCAAAATCCCGACACTTCAAAAAATTCCAATCATTCAATATCCCGACTACAAAATTCTGGCAGTTTATAATCCTAACATTTCAAATTTCTTATAATTTAACTTGAAAAGTTGATATGAAAATAAGTTTTTCAAAAGTAATTATGTTATTTTTCTGTGAATTTTGATGTATTGTATCAAAATTTGAACGAGTAGATTTTGAAATGACCAAATGTAATTATTAAGGAAAATAGTGCTTTGGATACATATTTGGTTATTTAGGTATCTATGTGCGAGGATTATTCAGAAAGTGAGGAACGTTTTGTAATAAAATAAAAACTAGGTTAAGGAAAAATATTTTATTATATACATCTGAAATAGTAACTAAAATGCTACTTTTCTACATAGTCACCAAACAAATTAAGGCACTTATCGTAGCGGTGGACAAGCTTCGAAATTCCTTCGTCATAGAAATCCGCCGCCTGCGAAATCGAACTGCAGAACTTCTTGACTCATTCAAATGGGAGATTTTTCCACATCCACCCTACAGTCCCGACCTAGCACCGAGTGATTTTCACTTGTTCCCGAAGATGAAAAACCGGCTAGCGACAGTGTTTTGATAACGACGACGAGCTCCGGGCGTGCGTCACTGAGTGGCTGAGATTGCAAGAGACGGATTTCTATGACGAAGGAATTTTGAAGCTTGTCCACCTCTACGATAAGAGCCTTAATTTGTTTGGTGACTATGTAGAAAAGTAGCATTTTAGTCACTCTTTCAGATGTATATAATAAAATATTTTTCCTTTACCTAGTTTTTTTTTATTACAAAACGTTCCTCACTTTCTGAATAACCCTCGTAATTAGTTAATTAATTAGTTAGGACTCATTTGCCTATATTTTCTATTGTTAAATATTATCAGGTACATGGTATGATTTATCTAATTACTTCTGATTACAGGCCAATTGTGTATATTCATAATAATTATGTTCAATATAGGTACAAAATGTTATGAGTCCATTACATTATTTTCCTTATTATTTAAATTTAAATATTTCAAAAACTACTTGTTTTCTCTTATACAATTGACTTTCATAAAGTATTTAATAAAATTTTATGTTAAAATTTATTTTCAGTTTGATTGGTATGGTACCAACTGCATGTGCTTTGTTCCCTCAGTTCAGGTATATATATTATTTTAAGTATATATATATTCATGTATTAATTAGCTATGTTTATATTATAGCCCCATCAAATTAAGTACATTGGAGAAATATGAAAATAATGCTTACCATGACATTGTGAATAATAACAAGAACCCACCAGCCATCGTATATTCTAATAAAGGACTTTAAAAACTTTAATCTCATTTCTTAATAAAAAAAGTTAAAATGTACTTGTTAGTATGACATAATTACTTTAAAACATCAGTACCATATAACTCTGGTGTTATTAAAAAGTTTTGGTTTTATTGTACTCTTTACTTGGTTAATTTTATTTACTCGATAAGTGAAGACAATGATTATAATTTTACCTATACTCAGACATATATTTTTGTGTTAACATTCTGAACATCAAATGTAACCATTTTTATATGTATCAAGCGCTTCCATTAAGTATAATTATTACTAATAGCATATGTTAGTGATTTGTAAGGTGTACAATGCAACTATTAAAATAATAAGTGTTCATATTATAGTTGAGAAAAAATTTGTTGTTGAGAAATAACTTATAACTATTATTTTGTCTCTTTGTACACCTATTTAAGTATTAGAGATCTGATTAATTGCTATTGTTTTCACTAAAACTTTGATAATTGTGGAATTTGGATAGATCACATTTAACTAACTGCATATGTACAAATTTTACAAATATTATAGTATTTGGCTTATATACTTGACTTAATGATCTGTGTAATATTTATCACAAATTCTAATGATTCTAATTTGTAGTGGTGCTAAACACATATAGTGAGTGGGATAAATCTAGAATTTTTTTAAGTAATAGGTGAGTGATTGACATATTTTAAAAAATACAGTAAACATAGTATTTAAAATTGTTGTAGTTGCCTAAATTACTTTAAAATAATAAAATAAATGTTTCTCCACAAGTAAGTGGTTAGTTCAGTACCACAGCTAATTTGGAATAATTAGTAAAATTATATGCTAATAAATAAAATGTATCAATTTATTTGTAATTTATAGCAATATAATTTTGTTAAATAAAAATATCACTGATATATTTACCTATCACTATACAAATTATTTTGATTGCATTTGTTGACAAGTAGTTCAATGTTCAATATGACGGTTATATTCGATTTGTATATACACCTGGATTATCTTCTGGTTTTGTGAGTAAAACTATGTCCTGTAAGTTCAAAGTATCTTACACAAGTCACTAGCTAATTAATTTAAAATGATTTACCTGCATGAAAAGCCTAAATTTTCATTCATACAAACAAATTTTGTGCATATTATCGAAAATCAAAGTAGACTTAATATTTAACTCGCAGAACTTTATTACTCTGTGATTAAACTTTAATAAATTTACAATTTGATTAAATTAAAATCAGTTTTTTCTGTCAACTTTTTGTTAGTTGATAACAATTTAAACCAAAAAATATAAAACTAGATATCGTCATAGTGGTAGATAACATATTGCACCATAGCCAGTGGCGTATTTAGGAGAAGCGAGAGGGAGCAATTGCTCCAGGCAGCAAATTACAATTAGCACCAAATTTTTATTTGAATAATATTAATAATTGAAAAAATGTCACCTAATATGTTGTTAGATATTATATAAACCAACTCTCAAAGTATATTAGATTCTCAGCGAAGGGAAGAAGCTAGTGTTTTTACAATGATGTTTATTTATTTTTTTTGTCCATTTTTGTGTGTAGAAATATTGATCCAAAAACCTTGATCAGCCACTTTTTTTCAAATATCTGCTCTAGGTGGTACGTTATACTTAGCATTTCTCAAAATTTGCATTATTTCAAGGGGTTACTTGTTGCCATTGTGGAATCCCCCCAAATCCAGACACCCTGCTTTTTATCCTTCAACATTGACACTAATATTGACCCCTACCTCTATCCTGGAAACCATAATAATCATGCTAACATAGCAATTATTGTTATGTCCGTAATTGATTATTCAAGAGACCACAGTGTGCCTTTGTGTCTTTTTTAAATAACTCAAAAATTACTTGTATAGTAGCTACTTATTCTATAGATCATTTTAAATGAGTAAACATTGCTAGTATTAACATATTAGTATTTACCTCTAGCATGTATTATGTAAATAATTATTATTATATAATAGAGTAATTTATCATTGATCAAGATCTCCAATCTAGAGGCAAATTCAGTTTCAAAAAGTTATTGATCGAAACTTTTGGACAAGTATTTCGATACGAAAAGTTGTACACAGAAAAAAAGACTGAGAACCCCTGGTTTTTCATTATCGCCCCACCACCACCATGCCAATCTATCTGGCAACGACTGTACATGTATACATAAACATATAATAGTGTATACATATACATGGCAGTCTGTGTAATGTGACAACTGATAAGGCATTGTGGTTCTTAGAAATGTATTTGGGCGGCAGTCCAAAGGCCACACCATAATTACGGACTTGTATCTTATTAAATTTAGCATCGAAAAATACATACCATAAGATAAGCGAATAACAAATACCTACCATACTTTCCAGTGTTTTTCAGTCTTACCCTTGTAAAATGTTTAATTCTTTGTCCGTAAGAAATTTTATTGCGCCAAAATATTCGCAATGAAATTTTCTATCTAGACACCAAATTTCAAAACAATCGATGGAACCAATTTTCTTATATGTACGTTAAAGTGCGTGATTTTAGGTATAACTAATGAATTCAGGCGAAATTCTAACTTCAAACGGTTATAAAAAAAAATTGACTATCGATTTTTTCAGGTCAAGTAGACATATATGTCAGTGAGATAATATTAAATTTTCAAGTCTTAATATCAAAAATCAAAAATTTCATTACATAAAAACTAACAAAAAATGAGATATTTCCGAAATTTTCAAAATGCTGCACTCAACTTAAAATTGATCAAATCTTTTTGAAATTTTTTCGTGACTATTTTTAGTGGTTGGTGAAAATTTCAAGTTCTTTGTTACATTATTTTAGAAGTTATGTCAAAAAGTAATTTTCAATTTTACGGAAATTGCATATTTTGCCGTTTTTTGAAATTTTTTTTTCAGTTTTATCGCATTATTAAAAAAATTTTGAGAAATTTGAAAAATGACCTCTCAAAAGTACCATCTGGGTTTGATTTTGGATCTATAAAGTTATTGATCGAAACTTTTGGACCAGTAGTTCAATACGAAAAAGTGTTCACAGAGGAAGAAAAAAAAAATAAATAAAAAAATAAACATCATTTGTAAAAACATAAGCTTCTTCATTACGTTCAGAATCTAAAATGTAAATGTCATTCCAACTGGACTGTGATTAAAAAAATACTGGATTATAGATGCTACACCGAATGGACTTGTTGATTCAAGTCAGATTGTAGAAGTGAAATGTCCATAGAAGTATAAGAATACAGTTCTTGAAGTTGAAAACAAAAAAAATCATGATTATACTTTTACATAAGGAAAATAATTAATTAATAGCAAATAAAACACATCCATATTGGGATCGTGTTCAAGGTGACTATATTTAACTCAATAATTTTTATTTTTTGGTTATTTGGAATACCAAACAATAATTAACAACAGAAATTGAAAAAGATGTTGTATGATGGGCAGAAATTAATAATTTTGTAAAAATTTTTCATTGAAAAATTTAAAATATATATCTGTTTTTGTTGATGAGTGAAATTGTTATTTTAAATTTATTTTAATTCCATTTTATAATTAATTTCAAAGAAAAGAGTTTATTATTGATGATTATTTATTTTTTTTACAAAAATCAAGTATTTTAATGACAAAATATTTAATAATTTACATACTTTAAAAATATATCCAGCTTGTTTTAGCATATACAATGGAATAAAATCTAATACTATGCGACAGCGACACAGATATCTTATCAATTATATTAATTTTTTCTTTTAAACATTTTTGATTATAATTTTAAAACATATTCGTTCAAAATCTAAAATAAATATGTAAATAAATGAAATTGAAAAAGTTAGGAACTTAACTAAATTTGATTGAAATTTGTAAATGAATAACTAATGTACCTACAAAAGAATTTGTTTAAAAAAAATTAAAAGTTAGGATAGTTGGTCAGCCAATTAGAATGTCGGAATTTACGGGTTTCAAATGCTTTTTTTTGAGCACACATTTACAGTGTTTTTGTCGACCGTTTTCCAGTCCATGCCTAACCATTTTCATAGACATACGATGTGAACAATGTTACATATGCACATGAAAATGGGTAAGTATGAACTATCAGCGAGTTTGATGGATGGACATCTCTGCAATTCCTCGCAAAGGGAAATTTCCCTTGTTCGGGTTCAAACCGATGACAGTGGACAAGTAAACCGACACTTTACTCAGCTAGACCACATAACACTTGGGTCGATGTATCTAAAAATCATGTGTATTAGCATAGAGGACCTATATAATATTGAATAATATATTATACTCAATAGGTACCTATGTTCTGCCTGCAAAATGTCATTCTAAGTTAAGTTGAGCTTGAAAATGTTATAATAACATAATAACGTTATAATATATCAAAAGAAATTATTAGAGTTTACAGAAGTGATTTATTTATTAGAATAATTACAAGTTTATTTATAGTTTTTATACTATTAAAAAGATACATAAATTAATAGCAAATAAAACACATCCATATTGGGATCGGGTTCAAAGGTGACTGTATTTAACTCAATTTTGTTATTTTTTGGTTATTTGGAGTACCAAACAATTATTAATAATGGAAATCGAAAAAAATGTTGTATGATGGGCAGAAATTAATAATTTTGTAAAAAATTTTCAATGAAAAATATATATCTCATCTTGTTGCTGTGTTGTTTTTTTAAATTTTTATTATAATTAAGAAAACAAAATTGAGTTTGGCTGATGAGTGAAATTATTTTTTTAAATTTATTTCAATTCCATTTTATAATTCATCACAAAGAAAAGTGTATATTGTTGATGATTATTTATTTTTTTTACAAAATTCAAGTATTTTCATAACAAAATATTTAATAATTTACATACTTTAAAAATATATCCAGCTTGTTATAGCGTATACAATGGAATAAAATCTAATACTGTGTGACATTTAATGTGTTGAATTGCCTACTCAATGTGTATTCTAAACTTTTGCTAATAATGTAAAATCCTGTAAAAACAAACACCTTTTTAAATAGTAAGTAGTAAGTACACCAAATATGAAGAGGTCAGTTAATAAATTACAATATTAACTTGCCTAAAATGCATTTTCCAAAGACCAATGCACCTTGCAATTTAGCTTCTAAGATGTTATTTAATAATCCGTATGCTGGATTTGAATGAGACGTTGCAAAGTCGGACATCGAATGACAGCTAGATAAACTCATTCTTCAGACAACACATTCAATTAATCTTCAGACACTAGATTGTCCATTTTGGTATAAATAAACTGTCATGAAACGTCTTTCGCCATACACACGACGCCCACATTATTCACCCGATTTTCTGTCTATTTATTCGACCAGTTTTTTAAGCAGGATGCTATTTTTGTAAAATAAGAAACTACGTGAAATACAATTATATGGTGTTAACTTTAGTGAAGACTTCGTTCATAGATTAGAATTCTGTCAAACTATAACCATTACAGTTGTGTGCTCTGGTCTGAAACATATCGCAATTGTACCTTTCACCACTTTTCCGCCTTGTCGATGTTGAATACAAAAAAACAACTACGTCTAACTTACAACAAGGTTATCAGAATGAAGTAAGCGTTGTAGTTACTTAAATTATGAAAGTTAGAAACAGCTCATTTAAAGCCACGATTATAAGGAAGTTCTTTACAATTGTGCTTGGAGCAAATTGTTATCAAACGAGATATCTTATCAATTATATTAATTATTTCTTTTAAATAATTTTGATTAAAATTATAAAATATATTCGTTTAAAATCTAAAATAAATATGTAAATAAATGAAATTGAATAAGTTGGGAACTTAAGTAAATTTGTTTTAAATTTGTAAATGAATAACTAATGTACCTACAAAAGAATTAGTTTAGGATAGATGGTTGGTCAGCCATCTAGAATGTCGGAGTTTATGTATTTCAATTGCCTTTGTTTGAGCACACATCTCGCAGCGTTTCCGTCGACCGTCTTCCGGTTCTTGCATTAGTTGGGTAGACATCTCTGCAACTCCTCTCAAAGGGAAATTTCCCTTGTTCGGGTTCAAACCAATGACAGTAGACAAGTTAAACCGCCGCTTTACTCCGTTAGTCCTTGGGTTGATGTATCTAAAAATCATGTGTATTAGCATAGAGGACCTATATAATATTGAATAATATATACTCAGTAGTATAAGGTACCTATATTCTTACTGCAAAATGTCACTCTAAGTAGAGCTTGAAAATGTTATAATAACATAATAACGTTATAATATATCAAAAGAAATTATTAGAGTAAAAGTCTAAATAGGACTTTCATCCGTATTCACTAGTAGAAACATATCCCGTTGTTGGAATTTCGATTTTCTCATTTTTCCACCCCTTTTTACCTCACCACCTACCTTTTGGGTCTAGAAAAAATGTCGAAATATCGAAAAAGTCTAAATAGGATGAAAATCCGTATTCACAAGTAGAAACATATCCCGTTGTCATTTTTCCACCCCTCTTACTTTTTGCAGTACATATTGCAGTATGTAAATTTGTTTAATGTAATAAACTGCGACATACAGGGTGCGTTCGTTTTGGACGCTTATAACGCTTTAAGCGCGCACGAGCGCTCATACTGCGTTCGTTTTGGCCAATATAAGTGCTCACACGACAACCGTGACGTCATTGAATCTGAGCACTACGTCATCGTTCCTTGCTTACAAACGCTTATACGAAACTAGTAGTGCAGCGAAAGCGTTTGTACACCTTATCAGTTCATCAGATAAAAATGTAAACAATTTATATATTTGAAATATTTTTAACGTTTTTGGTAAATGATTTTTTATTCGTTTTTCAAAACTATTTGAAATTATAAATTATTTACCAATTAAAATATCAATAATGATCATATCATGATGGACGGTTTTTTTGCCACAGAAATGTCAGTAACCGACATTTTAAAAAAGTTAACAGTCACAAATTATAAAAAAAACGTGAAATGATTTGTCAGCTGCACAGATATAAACAGTTTATATTTGTGGTCAGTTGTAAAATATTAATTTTTATCAATATTATATCTGATAACACGTCCCAAGGGGATGGGTATAGTACTTCCCCACAGAGTAAGATAGAGGCGGCGTTCTGTTTTGATGTTAATTTCTATGGGGACGAAATTTTGCAGTGTAGCCATTTGCAAAATTAAAAATACTATACCGTTAATATTTATTCGTAAAGCGCTGTCGGGATCACACCCGTTGTCCGACAAAATGGAAGGGGAATAGGATTTATCAGTCCGACATATCACTGATACCAACTTACATTTTCTCTAATTCATTATTATACTCAATTAATTTGGCCGTACTTTCTTCAACTTTTTTTCAGTCTTACCCCTGTAAAATGTTTAATTCTTTGTCCGTAAGAAATTTTATTGCACCAAAATATTCGCAATGAAATTTTCTATCTAGACACTAAATTTCAAAACAATCGGTCGAACCAATTTTCTTATATGTACGTTAAAGTGCGTGATTTTAGGTATAACTAATGAATTCAGGCGAAATTCTAACTTCAAACGGTTATAAAAAAAAAAATTGACTAATGATTTTTGAGATATTTTCAGGTCAAGTAGACATATTATATGTCAGTGAGATAATATTAAATTTTCAAGTCTTATTATCAAAAATGATATATATTATTATTCAAAATGCCGTACTTAACTCAAAATTGATCAAATCTTTTTGAAATTTTTATGACATATTTTCGTAGCTTTTTAGTAGTTGGTGAAAATTTCAAGTCTCTAGCTGCATTATTTCAGAAGTTATGTCAAAAAGTAATTTTCAGTTTTACGGAAATTTCGGTAATTGCGTATTTTGCCGTTTTTCGTCAATTTTTCGACATATTTTCACCGCGCTTGGAAAAAGTATTGAGAAATTGGAAAAATGACCTCTCTATCGTACCATCTGGGTGTGATTCCGGTTCTATAGAGATACTGATCGAAACTTCCGGACAAGTATTTCTATACGAAAAAGTGTTTACAGAATGAGAAAAAAAAAATAAATAAATAAACATCATTGTAAAATCATAAGCTTCTTCACTTCAGAATATAAAATTTCAATTTTTTGGCCTGTTCATAGTTTTAGTATAGGAAAATGTTAAAACAATTTTCTTTTATAAACTGAAGATCTGCTTAATATCATTTGACTTAAAAATTAATGTTTTTACTTCTTTAAAATTTAATTAAAAAAAAATTTTTTCTTTAAAACTATTTGATTTAATATTTACGTAAAATTATTGTGTTCAGAAAATTATGGTATAAACGTGGCGTTTTCAGTCACCTGTATAGCCTATCTTAATTTAAAACAATGTGAAATTAGAAGTTAACGTTTTTATTACTCTGTATGTCCGCTAAAACGTGGTCTCGCTGGCGTATTCCGCCATAGATGAAAACGCGGCGTATCGCAACCGCTGTGTATAACCACTCAAATCTCAAATATAAAACAATTATAATCAAGTTTGACGGAAAACGCTGAGGGCCTTTTCGTTTTCACACATACACGGTTTCCGTTTACACGGTTTTTTGACTGTTCACTAATGCATGGCTATTTATGGAAGGTTTTATGGACCGTGCCGTGTCCGTGCAAGTCCATGCGGTTTAAAATTTTGTCGCGGCATTGGCGCCATCAGTGAGACATTGCGTAATACGTTATCGTTCAGACATACACGGCACGGGCGTACACACTACACACGGCACAGTCAATTAATATTTTCTGCTATTTCTGTCATTTTTTTACTGCCATTCTGTGTGTACTACGAGTACTCACAATAATAATACATAATTATTATGGATGTCGATTTATTAATCTCACTTATAGAAGTTCGTAAGTTCGTAATGGACCTGAAGTTCGTCCAGTATTGTGGGATAAAACGTCTAATATATATAAAGACAGGATTGAAACAAAGAAGGCCTGGAAAGAAGTGTGTATGGAATGACCTCGACAGCAAATAACAACTGACAACGAGCAAAAGTACCACGGCTATGCCGTACGGAAACCTTAAGAAAACCGTGTATGTGTGAAAAGGCCCAGCCTTAGACCATAAACATTCTAATTATTAAGATATACTTAATTCTTGACCATAACATCTCTGTCATAATTAATTTTAATTAGATGCCATAATTTGAAATTGCACTTTAATATTAAAAATATATCAGATTTCCTTTTCCTTATATGGTTATCCTCATTGACTGATAGTTGTACTTATCTATTGTATGCTTGTTATCAGTTTTTTGAGGTATCAGGTTTCTTAAAAGAAAAAGAAAGAAACTTATTAAATATCATCTCATTAGACTTTTATTTGTATTATTGTGTATGTTCACATTTTTACAGTAAAATCATTAGTTATACTGAAGTCTGCGTAAGTTGTACACCCATATAAGTTGTCACTCGTTTATTAGTGTTGACTATAGTACGAGATACACCATGTCATATTCAAACAGTGAGTCATCTAGAGTTTTGAAGAAACAAATGTCAAGTTTTACTTTAAAGAAATTTTTAAATTGTAATTTTATATTTTGGTTGTAGAATTTATATATTCAACACTACCACGCACACAAAGAGGACAACCAATTGTGTTGGGTGGTGATCCTAAAGGGAAAAATTTCCTGTACACCAATGGCAACAGTGTCATTATTCGGGATATTGAAGTAATAATTATTTATTTCAACTAAAAAAATTATTTTATCGTTTTTTTTTTTTTTTTCTATTTCAAGAACCCAGCAATATCAGATATCTACACTGAACACTCATGTGCTGTTAATGTCGCTAAGTACTCTCCTAGTGGATTTTACATAGCATCTGGTGGTATGTTAGAATATAGACAGAAACATTCATGTAACTAATAAATCATTTAATTATAGATCAATCGGGTAAGATAAGAATTTGGGATACTGTGAACAAAGAACACATACTGAAAAATGAATTTCATCCAATTGGTGGCCCAATTAAAGATATTTCTTGGTCCCCAGACAACCAACGTATGGTGGTTGTTGGCGAAGGCCGAGAAAGGTAGATTAAATTATTTTCACTAACATATTTTCATTTAATTTACAATGTAATATTTGAATATATATTTGTAGATTTGGTCATGTATTTATGTCAGAAACTGGTACCTCAGTTGGTGAAATATCAGGTCAGTCTAAACCAATTAATTCGTGTGATTTCCGGCCTACACGTCCATTTAGAATAGTTACTGGTAGTGAAGACAATACAATTGGTGTTTTTGAAGGACCTCCATTCAAGTTCAAAATGACTAAACAGGTAAAATGTATTTTAATATTTTATTTGATTTAGTTTAACGTTAAATGTTTCAATAAATTGAAAATGTATGTTTATTATTTCTTTTTCATATTATTTTAACATAAAGTTAACTAAACTGAAAATGTTTTTAATAATTATAGTAATTAGCCTATATAGAACTTATAAACATTCTATGATCAGGAACACTCGAGATTTGTTCAAGCAGTACGTTTTTCACCCAATGGGAATTTTTTCGCATCAGCAGGATTTGATGGAAAAGTTTTCTTGTACGATGGCTCTAGTGCTGATCTTGTATCTGAAATTGGCAGTCCAGCACACAAAGGAGGAGTTTATGGTGTATGCAATTTTAAAAATGTATAATTTAAATTTTAAATTATCACTTTTAACATAATATTAGGTTGCTTGGAGCGCTGATAGTACACGTTTGTTAACATCATCTGGTGATAAAACTTGTAAGTTATGGGATGTAGAAACCAAATCTGTTGTAAATGAATTTGTGATAGGAAATCAAGTGGAGGATCAACAGGTTTGTGTTTTTGTTTTTATAATTGTTATTACTTTTTTATTATTAAATAGTTAATGTATTTACTAGGTGTCTTGTTTATGGCAAGGAAATTATTTATTAACTGTCTCTCTTAATGGCTTTATTACATATTTGGATGTCAACAACCCTGAGAAACCTATTCGAGTCATTAAGGTATTATTAATTTTTATCATTCAAGTGTGATATTTTCTGACAAGATATTTACTCCAGACATAAATAATTTAGGTTGTACTTTATATTTTTGTTTATGTTTAAAAACTAATTTTAAATAGTATTTAATATTAACTATTTCATTAATTTACAGAAATGTGTTTAATAAATAAAAAAGTAAAAGCAAAGATAAGTAAACTATAAAAAAGAAAACCGGTCATACTTTGCACCACAGGTATTCTTTGCTCGTCAGATAGTTTAGGTAGACATGTAAAATTTTAAAGGAACAATCAAGTAATATGATACTGAACAAAGCAAGTTAATAATATAAAGAACAATAATAATCATTTTTAATACACCCACCAAGTGTAATTGACCTAAGGAGTGAAGAATACCCGTGGTCCGAATTGAAGAAACAATTTATCGTTTCTTTAAAATTATATACATCCTTCAAGAATATCTGACCCGAAAAGCGAAGAATATCCGTCATGCAAAATATGTCCGACCTCCTTATCTATACTTTACATTTTTTTAAGTTTGTATTGACTGGACAAAATGTAAGATTTATATTTAATTTTTTTTTTAATGGCGTTGTTATAAGTCTGTAAAACATGCATTCAATGAAAGAGATTAGATGTACCAAACAAGTTAATAATAGCAATTTGTTAAACATTTATAATAATTGCTTAATGTATTATTCATTTATTAGGTATGGATTATTTAATATTCAAATGCTTTAACCTATGAGATCTACTTATAATGTAGTTCAACATGTATATTTAAATATATATATAATCAAATTAGTTTTAAATTTAAGGAGAAATAATTATGTAATATTTCATATATACTATTATTAATATATAATTTATTTTATTTATATATTTTTATTCAGGGTCATAATAAACCAATTACAGTATTGGCATTAAGTCCAGATCGTAGCACTATTTACACTGGTTCTCATGATGGCAACATTACAAATTGGAATGCAGCAAATGGTAATTATATACATATTTTTTTTATTTATCATTAAAGATGATTACACCCTAAAGGCAAATAGTATAAAATGGTGTTTCTCAAATTGTAGGTCATGACTCACTAGTGGGGGTTATTTTTTTGGTTGGTCATAAGAAATTTTGTTAATAAGCATTAATAGGAAAACATTGTGTTTTTAACTAAATTCCACTATCAAATAATAAGGTTTCACACATGCGTACATTTATAAAATTATATTCACTATAAATCAATAAAATTAATGAGCTACTATTTTTAGATTCTGAGCAAAGCAAAGAAACTATTGTTATACAGTGATGTTTATTTTTTTATGTATGCTAGTTTTTGTATAAAAATACAACTTTTTTAAGCCAGATTTACCTATAGTTCAGAGATGTCATTTTTTGAAATTATCAATTATTTTCAACATAATTTGAAAAAACTATCCATTTGCGAAATTTGACAAAAATAGACTCAGAAACTATCTTTTCTTTAATCCAAACTGTATGCAAATTAAACATAAATAGATAATAATTTGAGAAATATTTTAGCACAAGAAAATTTAGAAAATGCAAAAAAAAAAATTTGGAAATTTTTTTTATTTACTGGATAAAAAACATTAAGTAGAGTTATTTAAATTAAAGTTAAGCAAAGCAAAGTATAAACAAGGAAAGCGGATATACTTTGCATCATGATGGTATTAAGAGCTCCTCAGGTCAGATACTCTTGATGGGTGTGTTAAAAATGATAACTATTATTGTTTTTTATATTTTTAACACAAATATGTGTATCGTTAAAATCGTTAAAAAAAAAAGTTAAATTACAATTATATGTTGGCCCTAAGAAAAGATAGAATGTATTATACAAAACAACTCTACGAAGATTTTGATGTCCTTAATATAAAAAAAACTGTACCTTAAATCAGCAGTTCTGGCTTTAAAAAAACATAATGCCCCATCATTTGTATGTCATGGAGTTGCTACCAGGTACGCTAAAAATAATTATGCAATGCATTCAGGGCCGGATTTAGGGTTGTGGGGGCCCCAGGGTGCTCTATTAACGACAGTATGAGAATTTTTTTTTGATATTTGCTTATATATAACAAACTTTCAATTTTTTAACATATTTAAAATTTGAATTTTCCATTATACACTTTTATAGTTGAAAATAATCAATGATAATCGACGTTGGCCCCTCGACACTCGGCAATAATATATAAAATGTATTTTTGAACAAATGATAAGCATGAAGTAACACTATTTGGTTTTAATAATCCGTGATTGTAAATAACAAAAATAATAATACAGATAGGAACAAACAAACAAAAAAATATTTTTAAT
>JAIPRM010000699.1:31651-49525 GCA_025469315.1 Stegophylla sp. TES_Ste_2020 | reverse complement strand
TTGAGAAATTTAAAAAATGACCTCTCTAAAGTACCAACTAGATCCGATTTGGGATCTATAAAGTTACTGATCGAAACTTTTGGATCAGTATTTCTATACGAAAAAGTGTTCACAGAGCGGAAAAAAATAAATAAATAAAAAAATAAACATCATTGTAAAAACATAAGCTTCATCACTTCGTTAAGAATCTAAAAATAAATATTTTTATTAGAAACTGGACAGTATTTTTATCAGTAAATAAAACTTTTTTTTATCAATAAATGTTCAAAAGTAATAATAATTATAATATTACTCAATTAACCGGACGGCGCATTAAAATGTATGTTAGATCATTGGTAAATAATAAGTGAAATTATTTTCCAAAAAATGGGTATTTTAAAAACTTGCAACGAAATTTACTGCTTAATAGTGAATGCACTTATTTTGTGGGGGCCCCTGGGCCCAGCCCTCTAAATCCGGCCCTGACGACAAGTTGTTGTCCATACGTATATATACGAGTGTATACGTAATAATAATAATAATAATAATAACAACGATATGTATATACGTATATTATATTGTATTATGAACGGTGAGGGGAGGGGGAAGCGTGAGGGGCGTACGATACGAAGAAGGTGAAATAATAATAATAATAATTATTACGATAACAATATATTAACGACAACGACAACGACAACGACAACAACAACAACAACAACGAAAATATGTAATCTCGCGAGTGTAATGGATTTTATGCGTAGTAGTAACCGGAGTTCCGTTTTGGTTTGGGCGTGTGATTGCCGCCGGTCAACGACGACGACGACGGAGGTGGACCGCCGCCCCTCTTGTTGTTGCTGCCGCTGCTGCTGCTGCTGCTGCAGCGACGACGACGACGAAGATACGCCGGAAGGGCGAAGAGAGCGACCTCGCCGGTTAATAATTAGTGGACCGGGCGGCGGGCAGGATGTGGTCGGGAGTCTGGACTCGCGCGAGGACCAGGTGCGCGCCGCGCCGCGTCAACCGATCCCGCGACCCGCGTACGACCGCGTACCCCGCGCGCCGGCACAACCGCCTCGCTTCGACCGTCACTCACCACCCCCCCCCCACCCACCCGCGTGGTGCGCACGTCCCTCCGTTCCGCCGCACACCGCCCATCGGTCATAGTCGTCGTCGTACACCGCGCTCCGCCCCCACCACCGCCAACGCTGCTGCTGCCGCCACAACAGTTCGCGCGTCGTCCGTCGTCTGTTCGTCCATCCGATCGCGGCGGCGGCGTTCATTCATAAAAACATCCCTACTACTACTCTATCCGGATCAACGGCGGCGGCGGCGGCGGCAGTGCGTGCGTGTCGAGGAGACGAAGGCCTCTTCTCCACTTTTTCGTATACACGCACACGCACGCACACACACACGCGCACGCGCGCGCGCGCGCACCGGGTTTCTTGAATGGGGAAAACGCGCGCGGCAATCGCCGCCGCCGCCGCCGCCGATGACTGCTGCCCAGAGCACAGCAGACGACACACACCGTTCGCCACCACCACACATCGACCGCGATCGTCAACGGTCACACACGCGTTTTGGTTGGGTGTCACGCGGGTCACGTTCGCCACTTAGCGTCAATTTATATTATACAATAGCAATAATAATCGTAGTAATACACGCGTATATAATATTTTATACATTATTATTATTATAAATTATTATCGCAACGCGTTGTGTGTATTTGTGTGTAGCGAGTGCACGGCGTCGCGGCGACCAACAAACAACATTACGCGTACGTTTTTATAATTTCCGTTATTCTGTTATATTATTGAATAATAATTGTTTTTCGAAAAGATTTCTCGCCAACGTCGTTTTTGAATATCATATTTATTTTTTTATTTTTTTTTTCCTTTTTTGACGCCGCGATTTCGAAAAAACAAAAAAAAAAACACGAAACAAACGAAATCGTATCCACGTTTTTCCGCAGCGAGTGACCGACGACGAATAAATATTATATCGCGAGTGAAAATACATTCCGCTTTTCCATTTATATTCCCGGTGATTTTTGTAAATATCGACAACAAATACAACAACAACAACATACACGCGCTTACCGCGTACGAGTAGACGACCTGAGATTTTGACCGGAGTTTATAAACACACATTTTGGGACGCTGGTGATGCGTGATGGTCGGACCGCGCGCGGTAACGGTTCTGTTTTACATGTTGACTGCGTTGACGTGGTCGGTGGCCGCGGTGGCCGTGGTGGCCACCACCACCACCACCACCACCACCACCACGGAGGAGTCGCCATCGCGTGTCGGTGTAGCGGCGACGGACAACAGTGACAACAACCGTCACGACCGATCGCGAACGATGAAACTGATGATCGTCGATCAACAGCAGCAGCAGCAACACGTGGCCAGCAGGAGATTCAGACACGAGGCGTCGTCGGTCAGAGTTTTGTATCAGACCGGGGTGAGTATCTTATTCTATAACATTGTATTGAAATATTAAATTAGTATGATATGTATATGTTTTATTATCATCCATTGGTGGAAATATTATAATATGCTCCGAGTATGCAGGGGCGGGCGTGACGAACGTTGATTTGAGAGGCAACAATTGCTTCTGAGATTTTTAAAAGGTTTTCAAATTTATATTTTGTAAGTACTGGATACAGCAACAAATAATTAGCTACACGAAATACATAAGTAGGAACTACCAAATGACGATTGATAATATAATAACACTGCAAGCACATGCACAACTCTGCATCAACAATGCTTAAATCATTGCTTAAAAATGAAACGATTAAATTTAAATGTTATAATGCTAATTTACTTAGATACTATTAGGTTAAATTACTCTATTATGTTTTTATTATTAAATAAAAATTATTACAGGAAAACGCATCTATATATATATATATATATATATATACGTTGTATTTAATAAACTGTAAATTTGAAAAAATTGGAGTGGTTTTTTTGAGGTTTTTTTATGGGTGGGTGGGTGGTCATAGAATATTTTGGCCTCTGAATAATTTTGAGTTCGCCACGCCACTGCGAGTATGTGTGTTGGCGCGCGGTCGCCCCGCCAATACCCGCGGGTCATATTTGCCAACTACTATACAAGCTCCTTTATAACTTTGTCGTGGACAGGCGCCACTTTATGCATATACACGTATCGTAGCGCGAGCACAAACAACCCAAGGAGATTGTATGGCGCGCGATACGTATATGCGTACATGTGTGTGTGTGTGTTTTTTCTTTCTATTATTATTATTATTATTACTGTATGTATATATTATTATTATTATTATATAAACCAGATTGGTGGTAGGCAGTTTGAATAGGAGGAAGCTGGTTTGACAGGATCGTGTATGTGTACGAGCGCGCGCGTGTTTGTTTGTATGTGCGTGCGGCGTACATTTAGATATATTATATTTTACACGTTCTCGCGACGACGAGGGTTCCCCCGGGAGAGAGCTCCATCTGAAAGATGTAAATTTCATTGAAAATATTATATTATATGCTTTCCATTGGCGACAACGTCTTAAGCGCTACCTCTTCTGTAAGCCATTCCTGATTTTAATATTACACACACAAAACAGTCCAATACATGAATATAGTAGTTCCTATAAAATATATCTGTAATGACGTGCACAGTGTACATTGCCCGGGCATTGTGGAACCGAGAATATTATATCAATGAAATCTGTACAGTAGAAACCGATTTACGATTTGTGAAGAAAAAATTGTATAGATTAGGTAAGAATACGTTATTATATTATTGGCAAAAAGTCGAATTCCATAAAACACCCCTTGAAAAATTCTGTAGAATGTCAAAAATGAGAGTTAGAATTATTCCGACGGAATTTTTTGGTTTTACCTAAAATTAACGTACATGAAACAAAATCGGTTCTGCCAATCTTTATGTGTACTTAACTTAAACGTACTCAGGTGGAGAATTTCATTGCGAATATTTTAGTGCAGTGGTTCTCAATCTTTTTAGGACCACGACCCAAATTTTTTTTCAAAAACCTATCGCGACCCCCTAGTTTTACATTTTTAGAACAAAAAGGTAGTTCTTAAAAATCAAAACTAAATTAATACTTTATTAAATTATAAATTAATTGGTTTATAATGAATAAAATTTTACAAATGTATACAAATGTGTCACTTCATCATTTTTACAGTGGAGTTTGATTAAAAACGTAATTTTTTGAGAAATTATATAATTAAACAAATTTCTCGCGACCCCCCTCCCCCAAAAGTTGACTCAAGATCCACACTTTGAGAAACGCTGTTTTAGTGCAATTAATTTTTTTACGAACGAATAATTAAACAATATACAAGAGTTTGATTTCAAAAAAAAAAAAAAAAAATCGGAAAAAGTATGAACAAAATATTATGGTATATTAATTCTAGTTTAAGGACGCCCTAAAAGGATGGACGCGTTTTTTCGTCATCTTATGTATTTTTCGACACGATAAACATTAGTTCTAAACATATTATAGCGAATTAATGTTGATTTTCGATAATTAAAAGCGCTTTTTATTCTTTTTCTTTTTTTTATGTGTACACGTTTCCGTATAGAAATAATTATACAAAAGTTACGATCAGCAACTTCTTTGAATTTCTTTGAATTCTCCTATTTGGTACTTTTTGAGAGTAATTTTTCGAAAATCTCATAGTTATCTTAAAATTTGATAAAAACATCCCATAATTGGACAAAAAAGACTCGCAAATTATATTTTTTTTTAATCCAAACTTTATAAAAAAAAATTGAAATAAAGATGAACAATAATATGAGATTTCTTGGTGCAAAAAAATTTTGAAAATGTGAAAAAAAAATATTTGGTTACTTATATAAAACCAAATTTAATAATTTTTCTTTTACTTTTCCCAATTAATAGTAAAATATAAAACTGGTCGCGTAAAAATATTTATTATTATTTTTTTTTTTTTGTTATCATTACAAACTTTATAACTTTTAGGTAAAATTGTCTTGAAAATAAACGGAAGCTCTATTTTTGAAGAAATTATTTAGATATCGTTTTATTTAAAATTCAATACACTCGCAAGAGTATTCCACTCGAGGAGTGAAAAATACTCAACGTGTGAGTACATTCTTTTTTAAATTAATTGATTTTAATGCCTTACGTATTATCTTTACATTTTTTTTTTTTTTTTTTTTTTTAAATTAATACCAATATCAAATAAAGTATCGTAAATTACATTATAAACGATTTCTACATAGATTATACTATTATAATGTATTATGTAAAACCATTGATTAAAATAATATACTAGTTGGTATGTATTATAATAAATGGGGGGAATCGAGATGAGACCTGTAAAATATATTTATATATTTACGATGTGTACTCACTAACACTTTTATTATACTTTCGACCTGTTTTTACTAGTAATTTCTAGTTTTAACTACCGATGCGTTTTTTTTTTTTAATCGTTTTAACGTAACATTATTATAAGAACATAAATTATAATATTAACAGAGTGTGTGTACACTATAGCAGTGTACAAGTAAAAATTGAATATTTTAGTATTTATGTGATATACGTAGTGTGTATGTATTTTTCAATACGATTTTGTATAATATGGAAACTGAATCAATTTAATGTCAAAAACGATTTCCTACAATATACAGCCGTTCTTTAGCATATACGGGTCTTAATAACCGTTATAATCGTTGTTAAATTTTTTGTTATAACACAGGTCGTTAATTATTAATGAATGACGGTGGCGAATTACGAACAAGCACGTAATGTAGGGGTGGGCGATAGGAGCGATCGCTCTCCCCCCTCCCCAAAAAAAACCCTAATTTAGTTACTCAAAGGGAAAAATCCAATGATGAATTTTAAAGTATACCATAAATATATATATATATATATATATATATATATACACTTATAGTTATATCTATGACAAAAATCTAGTGTTGGTTTTAATGTCTCTCCCGTGATGGACATTGATTAACAACAGTCAACACGTATATCTACTTTAAATTATAGTGAACAACGTGATTTATTTTAAGTCCCAAACATTCTGAAAATATCGAAAAACACCCTTCCCAAAATAAACATTTATTTACGTGCCCGGTGCCGAATGGCTTTTGCGCAATTACACTAGTCAACGTAATTTTTAACCCAAGTCATCATTTGAATATTAATTAATTACAGGCCTCATATTTTTTTTTACTTATGAAAATAATGAACTTGAAATAAGTTTAAAATAATTTAAAAGTAATGTTTTCATTTTTGAAAATTTCATATAAACGATAATATTCTAACTTAACATGTATTTTTATCATTAAATAAATTTAGTAATTATACTATTATTTATTATTAGTAGCCCATACAAGTGTTGAATACAGATTTCATATACATATTTTGGACGATCCGGACATTTATATTGCGAGTTGTCAAAATACACATTTTTCTGCGTTTAAACTGTTGTTACATACATACATAAACATATATTATGTTATCTGTAATGAATTTCTTATAAAATATAAATTATTGGAGTTTTGATTATAAGCTTTCATGTATCTTTAATATAGAATTTAAATTAGTAGGTAGTAAAAAATATGATATTATATAAGCGTTTCGTTTAAAAATAACATTGGTGCAGCATTTCCTTGCAAATGTTTAATAAATACGCGTAGCTTTTCTAACTACACCAGATACTTCTTAGTGGTTGAAAGGTCCATGTCCCCAGCACCGCCCATTTTAAATTTCCTTTTTCAAACCCAGGGCTTTCGTTTGTGCTACGTTTGTGCCGCTAATCCCTTCGTTTGTGCTCAATCCCTTCTGGAGTTATTCGCGATATTCATTGGGCGGTGCCGGGGACGTGATATAAAATTAAAATTGGAATTTCGACTCGGGACACGGGGCCTTCGATTGTACTACGTTTGTGTGCTGGTTTGTGATTCGACTGAATTTTAATGTTGCATATTTGAATGCCGTTTTATTAGTAACCTGCATAGGACGCGAATTATTAAGGTGTGATATGTATAGCGCCGCCTAACAAACGTTTTTGTCGTACGTATACATTTTCACCCCGGCGCGCGACATTAAACTTGCGGCGCGCCGCAACAACGGAAGTCGTTGTGAAATTATTATTAAATATTGTCCACGGGCAGCGTTTATCATTAAATTTTGCCACATCATCGTTTGCATTTCCGCACGCAAGGGACGAGACGAAATTTTACACCTATATATATATACATATATATATATATCCGTATGTTGACAATTATTATTAAACATGTAATATATAGCTGATATAATAGTACACCTACCTATTATTATAATAATGTATTATGTATATTATGTGTGCAATTAACTTTGTGTCCTATAGCATGATTTCACAACGTTTTGATTACCTTACCTATTATGTTTCCCAGTGCAAAGTCAACAGGTAATCTAATTTTTTTTTTTTTTTTCTTTCCTGTTCCGATTTATACACTTCCTGTGTGAGTGGTGGCGGCGGCGGCGGCGTTTTAAATGAATTTTCTTTCGGATCTCTATTTATTTTCTATATTATATTCATTCGGCGGTAGCACTACACGTTGTTATTGTGAATCACTGCCGCGGTGTCGTCGTCGTTACCGCAGCTACTGTGCGCGCCACAACGGGGCTGCCGCCGTATCATTTGCCCCAATGCGGTTGCTACCGGTTTATACTACCCGAGGGGGTGTAAACAACAATAATAATAAAATAAGAATCCAACTATTCGAGGATTACAAAAAAAAAAAACCATATATATATATATATATTTTATTTCGTCTGACTTATCTCGCTTAAAGCGGTTACACTGTATAATATTATTATAAATAGACGGAAAGCTATATATAAATGTAGTACAATGTACAAAAAAATACGCAGGAGGTTCTACACGACGACGGCCGTGTACGCGCCTCCTTTTACTGTGCGATGAGGAAAAAAAAAAACCCCGTTCCGGTTAATTTACCGGCCAAATCTTGTAGAACGGAAGCGGACAAAAAAAAAAATATCGTTAAATAATAATAATGAACACAAAAAAAAAAAAAAAATTATGTACCTACGTTTTTTCCTCCGTTGTTTATCTCTCCGACGGACGCACATATAATATTATTTCGTCCAGCTCGCGGTGGTCGGCGTCGTAAGGAATGCGGTTCTAGGATAGGCTTGTGCGCGCGATAAGGAACATCCGGTCCTGCGCGTATATATAGGGTCAATGGGTTTTTTGTGTATAAGGACGCTCCGTGATCGCGCTGTGTGCGTGTATACATACATACATACTTACATATACGTACGTATATGCGCGCGTGTGTACTATTTGTGTGTGTGTGTGTGTGTGTGTGTGTGTTTGTGAGGTACGTTTTTGATCCACACTTCCGGTACAGAGGATCCATTACGGACAAAAGGATAAATGTCCTTTTTCGTCTGAAAGGTCAACCGAATACATATTTATATGCCTGTCATTGTGTACGCCCACGTCCCTAGGGGTTTCTTTTTATTGTGTTTACCCGCCGTTCTCCGAGCATAATATATAGAAATTTGGATTTCCAAAACACTGTTTCTCATTTCTCGTTTTCGATCGTCAAAATCAATTTTGCTCGATTTCGTTGTTGCTGATTCTTTTTGAATTTTCGTTTGATCAAAAATGTATTTCACTTTATATTATTATGTAAATGCAAACGCGTTTCTTAAATATATATATATATTAGCTTAATTAAGTAATAACGTAATGCTAACTTGATTAAAAACAAGTGTAAATCATTTCGTTAAGTAGAGATTTTACACCATGAATGCCATAAATCATTTATATACAAAAATACAAATTTAATTTTAATATCACATAAAAATGAAGCGAAAGTGCTCCGATTTTTGTAGTTACTTTCAAACGAAATTAGTCAAATACTTGACTAAATGATTAGTCTGATTGTATTTTAATATCACTTTTATGAAAAACACTGGACGTCGCATTTTAAATGACAAATACGGAAAATCTAAACGATTCTGAGAAGAGATAACAACAACAACAACAACAGCTTCTTCATTTTTTTTCGCTGCACTATTTAGATTCCTATCCTAGATGTTTCTCCTCTCAACAAAATCATGTTCTCTATTTTGAACTGGTTTTGTTCATTCGAAATAAATACCAACATGTACAACACGTCATACACCATAACCACAAGTAACGAAAAAATAAAATATGATCAAACAAAACGTCCAACCTTACATTCCATCAGTAGTTTGTACGTATGTGGTTAACTGTGGATTGTTTTTCCAGACCCATCACTATAATAATAATTGTGCCTTATGTATGTATATTTATTTATTTTTTTTCATTATCATTTTTCGAACTTTACAGTGCAAAATATATATGCAATCAATATAATATATTGATTTTTAACGTTTTCCCAGGTAAGGTTAGGGGGGAGGGGAGTTCTAAATAAATACACACACACACACACACACATGCATAAATAGGTGAACAGATATATAAATAACACATGTGCACCACGGCTGAATCACAATAAAAAAAAAAAAAAAAAGAAGCATATAATATGTACCTATATATATATAATTTTTTTTATTATTTTTTCAACTGCCCAAAGAAGAATGATAGTTAATTTCAAATACTTTTTCATTTGGCTGACGGTCGTGCGTAGAGAGAGGGACGGGATATATTGATTTACGAGTAGATTTTGAATAACAACGTGTCCGTGCTCCCTCACCTCGGGGGGGGGGGAGGCAAGACTATGGAGGATCGTGTGATTATCTTCTCGCACAAAAGGAACACGCCAGACCATTGGAATGCAACGCGTTCTCGATAATATTATACTCTGTTGTTTTTCCCTCCTTTTTCTTCATTTCTTGGGCACCCTAAAACAAAGAGCGAATCATGTACACACACACACACACTTGTATATATATATACATATATGTATGTATGTATGTATGTATGTATGTTTGTATGTGTGTGTGTGTGTGTTATATATGTATGATGTACACTCGTCGTCGTAGTCATAAACATTCACGATTCTCCAACAGGTCTTTTGTTGGATTATAATTACAGTAAAAACCCTTCTCCTCTTTGTGTCCTTATTATTCTTCAGCAGAATGTCTGTTATGAAAAAAAAAAAAAAAATATATATATATATATATATATAATATATGTATACATCCATTCACCAAGGATGTCCTTGAGCAAGGGCATTTGATGATTTTTTCTACGAACCGAGAGAAATGCCATTCCGACATAAACGTTACGTTATTCACATCTGTGTTCCTGCCCCGTAGTAATATAGGGTGGCAAAAATTAACGATTAAGAATAATATTACGTTCATTCTATTTTTGTTGATTTTCATGTGCATATTTTAATTTTATAGATGTATATATAATTCATATTGTTTTCAACGAGATAAATTCTTTTGGTTGGAGTAGTGGATTTTAAAGAACGAGGAATGAACGAGTTCAAAAGTTCAAAGTTCAAAGATCGAAGTTCATAACCTATGAACGAAAATGAACTCGGATGTTCATTGTGATTCAAAATCAATCACTGATACTTTTATATTTTATTATATTTCAATGGTATTATTACGTGATATTTAATCAAATAATCAAATTAGAAAAAAAATATTAACAATTAATTTGACCGCCAGTTATGGTGCTATCCAATAAAATTTTATTTTATTTCTAAATAACTGTAAGCTATACATTTATTATATTAGTTGTTTCCTCGTGATAACAACCCTACTATCATTAAGTATTGGTGGTATAATTTATATTATTAATTTGTTATACAATGTACATACTAAACGCGTAAACAAAGCCGGACATACTTCGCACGACGGGTGGGATTCTCTTGACGGGTGGTGTATCTAATTTTAAAGAAGCGATAAAACGATTCTGAACGAGGGAAGTTAATGGATATAAAAAATAAATGTTGGAAAAATGTTCAAAATTTTTTTTTCACATTTTCAAAATTTTCTTGCGCCAAAATCTTTCTTATATGATTTTCTATCCATGTTTAAATTTTCATATAGTTCGGATTAAAAAATTATGGTTTCCGTGTCGTTTTTGTCAAATTTTGGGTGGCTTTTTCCAAAACAAAAAAAAAAAAAAAATGATCTCTCTTAAAGTACAATCTAGATGCAAATCCGGTTCTGCAAAAAGTTACTGATCGAAACTTTTGGACAAGTATTTCTATACGGAAATTTGTACACAGAAAAAAAATAAAATAAACATCATTGTAAAAACACTAGCTTCTTCACTACGTTCAGAATCTAAAATTATTTAATGTGTTTTAGATTTTTACTCTCTATTTATAGTGTCATATATTATGTACATATATTATGTTTATTAATCATTTTGTTATTGATAAATTTATAGTATAGACTTTATATTGTGGAGCCGCAGAAAATGCGGAGACTTTACCGGACGGTAAAAAACGTTTTTCTTTTTACGAAATAATTAAAATATACTTTTTTTTTGAACCGGTCTAATATTGTATACACACACACACACACACATATATATATAATATATATGTATATATGTCGGCCGGTCCATCGCCGCCGCGCCGCCGTCTTTCACGAGCCGTTTTAAATTGCACGCGCACAAGCGCTGTGGAGGCGGCGGCGGCGGCGCGGAGCGTAGCGAAACGCGTTCCCGACAGCGGCGGCGACTGCGACGACATAAACTAGGTATGCGCGCGCGTACGTTTTCGACCGGCGCCACACGGTTCTTCGTCGTTATTATTATTACTAAGCGAAACGTGCTCCGCCGGCCGGCGGCTTGCAGTGGCGACGGCGAAGGACTGGCGCGGCGACTGGCGGCGTGTCCGTCCATAATAGCATTTTTATAATATAATATGTAATACATTTTATATTTATATATATATATGTGTGTGTTTATGATGTGCGATCAAGTGGCGCCCGGAATCGCGTCTGAAACCTGTCATTTCCCGCACGGGGGGGGGGGCGTATACCGGTCGCCGCCGCGACGACAGGTCCCCCCTCCTCTCTAAAAGAGACTGAAAAAAAAAAAAAAAACAAATAATTGTAACGATTTATTATATTAATATATATATATATATATGTTATACGCGTGCGCGCACTCGCGTTTAAAAATGAAATACATAGATTTTTTTTTTTTTTTCCACACCATCACTTGCAAAAATATTTTATTGCACATTCTTTTTTTTCACATTCCTCTCTCTCTCTCCGTCGTCGTGTTCTATTATTTATCCGTCCCGTCGTCGTCGTCGTCGTCTCACCGAGCAGTCAAACAACACCTATATTAATTACAGTAATTTATTGTAGTTATGTAGGTACTCGAAATAAAAACGTAAAATTGTCTTGGGTGAAATTAAATTTCACGAGGTAATTTAACCAGTAACATTATTTCTATTTGTATAACTAGGGGCCCGGATTCCGATGCAAAATGCATATTTATTTTGGTGATCTTAGGCAATGCTTTCCAAGTACATAAAATTTGTTTCATGTAACAGAAAACTCAAAAGCGAAACTTTTATTTTGCATTTTTCGACGTTTTTTTCATTTTTAGAGCATATTTTAGCATTTTCCCGTCATTTTGTTCATTTTAAGCCGAATTTCAACAATATACTTACAATTTTTATAATATTGTATAGTATACCTGTACATAATACAAATCAATCATTTAAATTCAAAATATTATACATGTTTTTGGGGTTTTTCCTTAAAAATATTATCTAGAAATCTTTCTATAATTGCGATGATGTCTATATTTTATCTTTATTTATGGGGATGCCTAGACTTGGCAGATGGCAAATAAGAAAACAAAAATTATAATATAAAACACAAAGGACTTTATTAAGAGTATTTTCATGGTTAATTGCATTTTTTAAGGGCATTTTGGCTGTTATTTTTGAGCATTTTTCGATGGTTTTTTGTGCATTTAAATCCGGGCCCTCGTAATAACACAAACACGCTTTACATATATATATATATATACATAAATTTCCCCTTATTTATATTTCCCCGGAACTTTGGAGAGGGTTTGAGCCCTTAACCTCCCTCATGTACGCGCCTGATCATAAAATACACCCTTCGGGTTGAAAATGATGCCCATCGGAGGAGGATGAAGGAGGATGACGAGAATCTGATATTGTTATTTTGATATTTTTGATATTATCACGGGAGGACACCTACACGTATGTTTATTATTATTATTATTAAACGTATACACTACAGGTGTACACTACCTTCACACGCCCGTCATCGAAACGATCCTACGATTGTGAAAAAAAAAAAAAAGGACGGGGGAGTCGTGTATTTATATATTATATACGTTATCGTGACTTTAAAAGGACGTATTGAAAAACTAGGTTACGGGCAGCACTTGCCGCGATTATCGCGATTGCACACTGCATATTATTATTATTATTATTATTATACTCTCTTGCAGGAAACCTCGACAGCTGCTGCTGCTGCTGCTACGTGGTACGCCTACTGCTTCTTCTGCTGACGGAGGACAATCGTACACCACCACCACCACCACTTGCTTTGGACCACATTCATAATAATATTATTATTATTATTATTATTATTATTATACTCGCACATACGCCATACGTCTACGTAACCGATGTGTATAATAATAATAATAATAATAATAATAATAATATATGTATTCGGGTCTCTCTCCATTCTCCCTCCCCCCCCGCCCCATTGTCGAAAACCTGTTGAATAGTTTTGTTTTTATACCGATTGTTTACGTAAAAAGATGAAAAATTCTCCCACGATACGACGACGACGACGACTCGTATACGTATATTCATTCAATTGTCAACGGGAGGCTGCGCGCGCAATGCTATAACTTCCTCTATATATATATATATATATGCAAATAATATAATAATCGTTTTCTTCTCGTGGGGTGGTTGGGATACGAGATGAGAGATATAGTGGAAAAAAGAAACGGCGCGAGAATAATAATAATGTATTAGAACAAGGCCAGCTAAAGTACTCATTGGGCCTTTTCACTTAAAAAAATGTGATTCAGTCTAAAACTTTTATACTCGGCTAGATCCCCCCCCTTAATCCGGATATGTATTAGTATAATATATATATAGGATAGAATGATGATATTTAAGAAAATAAAATACAAGACAAAAA
Source organism: Stegophylla sp. TES_Ste_2020 (assembly GCA_025469315.1). Taxonomy (NCBI): domain Eukaryota; kingdom Metazoa; phylum Arthropoda; class Insecta; order Hemiptera; family Aphididae; genus Stegophylla; species Stegophylla sp. TES_Ste_2020. The sequence goes on along the minus strand of JAIPRM010000699.1, from coordinate 35,385 downwards.
TATTTTTCATAATATTTGTAAATAAATAAGTATTTATTACATATATATGTTTTTGAATCGTGACAAAAGTATAATTTTTAAACTACCTATTATAGATTAAATTTAAACACATAAAAACATTATTTTGAAAAACATAATAAAACTAAATTGATACTTTTTAAAATTTCTTCAAATCCTTTATTCATGCATATTTGTATACTTTACTTTCTGAAAAAAACTTGTTAATTCATTTTACGATTATAATTGATCTAATATGCAAAAGATTTCTAGATTCTTACATTATTTTATTCGATAATTTCATTTCAAAAATTTCGAAAATTTTTAATCAAAAGTGAGGGAAAAAAAAACGGGATTAATATGGGACAGACTTGAAATCACGGGACAAAAAGCGTCCTGAGAGAAGTTTGTCAGGTGACAACGGGACACGGAGCCGAAATAAAGGACAATCCTGTATAAAACAGGACGTAACAGGTCACCCTAATATAGGACGTAATATGTAATAAAAAAATATAATTTGTCGATCGAAATGACGGCGACCGCCGCGCGCCGCGGTGATTGATGGATTTTGCGTCGTCTTGGCGTGCGCCAAAACGACGGCGGCGGGCGGCGATGACGATGAGAGGAAACTGCAGGTGAGGCGCGGCGGCCTCTGGACGTCGCGTTTCCGGTTGTAATTTTTTGGCGCGCATCGAGTACACACACACACACACACACACACACACACACACACGTGAAAACTATCTTGTGTATATTATACATATAAACGTTATAATAAGTGTGTGTGCGCGCGTTGTTTATTATTATCATCGGCGGCGGCAGTGGCTGTACCTCTATAGATTGACCGTCCGGTCGTCGTCGGGCGGGTGAGGTGCGGCGGAGTAAAACCAGTTCCCCGTGTGTGCACGGAAACCCTTCGCCACCCCGCTCTCACCAAACGTAATACGGCGGTTGGGGGGGTGGGGAACCGGTCAAGACGGAACGCGCGGGGTGATGACTGCGGCGGCGGCGGCGGCGGCGGCGTTCGTTTCGTTCGTTCGTTCCTTGAATGGAATGTCACGTGCGCGGTCCACTACACGCGCGCGCGCGCGCGCACAGCATCATCTCTGTCGGTCGCCGCGTCTCTCTCTATTCCGTCCGTCACGGGCCGCTGCAGTTCTCTTCTGAAACGCATCTCCCCTGTGCACTCCCCCCCCACCCCTCGCTCCTAACCCATCAGTAATTTTTAATATTTTTTTTTTATTTATCTATAAATCGACAAAAAACCTCATCCCCACCCCCCGCCTGTTAGCAGACGTGCCCATTCGAATACACACACACACACACACACCGATGTTTTTACATCAATGAAAACAACAACCGACTCGATGACGACGACGACGATGATGATGATGATGACGAGTACACACGGACGATTCAATAAAATACGCGCGAGCGCGTGCGCGTTTTTTTTTTCCCCCCTTCTTCTTCCTGCCCCGTCGTCGTCGTCGTTGTATAATAATATATAATAGTACATACCCATTTCGGGTATTTTTTTTTTTTTATTATTTTTATTCTTACTTCTTCGCCGTTGACATTTTTCAACGTTTCTTCGAGATTTTTCCGCGCAGCACAACAACTTACTGCCATCTGGTCAATTATTATTATTATACCCCACTGTTGTAAGTAGTCGTTTCGTACACACACACACACGACACGAATATAATATTATACGTATGTAATATTATATTATATATGCATTATATAGGTTCGAAGTTATTTATTACTATTTTTTTTTTTTTTAGATAGTTTTTTTGATGGACGGTTTCAAACACGATATAATGATAGTTTTTTTTTTTAAACACATTAATACTTTATATTATTATAGCCCCGCTCCCCCCTAGGTCTACTAGTCCGCCGCGCTAATGTCGTCGTTTGAATTCTTTGTGTCTTAATGCTGTCCGAGATCAGCGATAAAGCCGTGTAGGTTGTTGAAGTAGTCCTACGACACAAATGAATAATTATTCTATTCTTACCTATATTTACTATAATATTATTATATAGTATCGTGTTATACGTATTATTTCATTTCCAATGATTTCTATTTTATACACAACCAGCACCGTAGAAACCGCGGTGCGGGCTCCACTCATCACAAATTCTTTATCCCATACGTACTTAGATTTTTCGGAGGTTGCATAAGGATATAATGCATTTGAGGAGAGACCTGGTATAAATCAAACGAATACCTAAACGTGTTTAGATATTTGTCTCCTTCCCCAAAACGTTTTTATCCTAATTGTCCTAATGACCTAATGTGTTTCAGGATAAACGGAAATTTTGAAAAAAAAAAAAAAAAAAATGCTGATAAAAAATACAACCTAGAAATATGCGAAATAAAAATTGGAATTGGATTTAAATAGATGTAATTCAGATTTTGTGTCTGATCTAGCAACTTTTCATTTGATTCTGTAAAAATTATGAAATCGTTCAAAAGTCTCCGTTAAAACAAAATCATTTTTCAACGTGTGCGTGTGTGATACTTGCTAATTAGTTAAAGCGTGTGTACGCGTATATCAAAGAAAAAAAAGTCGCCGCCATAGAAATAATATATGTATCGATACGCGGAAAAGCACTATAGTTTATAATTAATAATAATTACAGTTGTATAACTTTTTACTATTTAGCAATGAAAAATATATATATATATATATATGATAATACGCAATATGTTTTGTGTGCCGCCTGTTGGCTGCAATATCAATAAAATATTGAGAAACCAATAAAAATTATTATCATATTGATCCGCCAAACATTATTATCGTATTATTATACACTTGGATATTATGCATGTTTTAACGACGCGAAATAAAATAATATATTTATTTATTTGCTATTTATATCTAATTACCTCCGTAACTCACAATATATTATAGGTACATTAAGTACATATTTTTTTTTTAATTTAACAGTTTTTATAGCTCCTGAATTTATGTCTTCATAATATTCCTTAATTCATGTTTTTTTGTCTAGATTTCAGTATTTTAAGTATTATTATATTGTATATTAATATTATTGTTCAAAATGTAATGGGACCCACATGTCCGTTTGTATGAAAATAAATATACATTGGCACTTAAATAATAATTAATTCGTGTGGGTAGGTACATAATATAATACTTGTGCAGGCGTGTCGTCGTCATCGCTCACAGTATTTTTCAATTTTACCCGTGGATCGTAGCTAGGTATATATATATATATATGTATATATACAGGGTGTATGACGAAGATCCAACAAATTTACACTGAAAAATCGCATTCAAATATGTCAGATCTTCGTGATACACCCCCTGCATATACAGGTAGAGGACTGACAAATTCCATATCACGAATAATCAGTGTCGGCCTGGTACATTAAGGGCCCCTGGTGAATTTTTCCAGAAGGGCCCCCCTCCCAATAAAATGTCGTCTTATTACATGATGAAAAATTGCTTATTAACAACGCGGTACGTTATTTAAAATAGATGACAAATTAAGTAAATTATACAGTTATAGTGTAATTATTTATTCTACTAATAATTGTTATATACAATTAAAATTAGGTAGGTATATAAATTTAATGGATAAAATCTAGGCGGAAACAGATGGTGGATCTAATCCCCCCCCCCAAAAAAAAAACAAGTATCAAAGTAAGTATAAACAGTCACAGCAAAATCGTCTTTTTCTTCTATTTTGAAAAATGGTCCACTGTAGATGAA
>JAIPRM010000699.1:17974-31551 GCA_025469315.1 Stegophylla sp. TES_Ste_2020 | reverse complement strand
GTATCAAAGTAAGTATAAACAGTCACAGCAAAATCGTCTTTTTCTTCTATTTTGAAAAATGGTCCACTGTAGATGAACGTTTAAAATTATAAATGTGTAATATTACATCACAATGAAAAAAAAAACCCAAGGATGCCCCAGGATCCACTCATTGCCTTCCCCTTTAAATACGCCACTGCTTTCGACACATTCACGTCCAGGGGACTAGCGGCCTAGCGGACTAGCGGCCTAGCGGCCATGGCCAGGCCGACCCTGCGAATAATATTATGTTATAAATGTATATATTAAATACGTGTTGTACGTATTATAATAAACTGTGTAACCATTATCGAATATGTGTACCGAAAATATTTCTCCGTGCATTTTCGTGCAGGTATGTGTGCGAAATATTATCATATTGTTGTTCACTTTCGACGTGATTTTTTGTTATTTGCACGGTTAGATCGTTTTTAAGTATAACAATAATATTATTATCCAGTTTTTACTCGTTCGCAAAATTATCTTTCTCAACTATTCGAAAAATTCAATAGATAAGCTAACCTAACCTATAGATAGATTTGTACAAAATGAATTATTTACTTTTTATTCATTACCTACCGATTTATCTATAAATTGCGTTTTGCAGATATATATATATATATAGATAGCGTTTTTACATTATTTTTTTTTTTCATTTTTTATTTATCGTATATACAGTGATCGAATAACTGAATTTCCAATCGTTTTAGCGTACGTTTAGCGGCAAAAACGATAGAAATTACCTTGTGACAATTATTATTATTATTATTCAACTACTTACTGTCACAAATCGATCAATATTTTTATTACAATATAATCGAAAGATTTAAGCTGGATTTTTTTTTTATTTCCATTACTTGCTCCAGACAGTTTTTTCATTTTCCACTAGTAACAACCATTGGGCGCAACTCGAAAAATATTTTCGGGGGGCTGATTATATATTTTTGATTGATTTAGCCCCCCTTAAGGCTGATTATCCATAAGTAATTCTCAAAATTTCTGTGAGGGCTATGAGTAGTTTTAAGTCCCCCTCTAATTGCGCCTATGGTAACAACTATACACATTAGGCGCAGTTAGAAACATTCCAATGCATATTTTAGCCGTTTTAAAATTATGGATCAAAAAAAAAAAAAATAAAAATAAAAATAAACGTCGGGCCCTGGTAACCTATATTATAATATTTTATTTCGAGGTCTCGTGATCATATTCATTGTCGGGGGGATTCGTTTTATATTCATTCGTCGAAAACCGCCTTGTTTACTATGTATTCACAAAAAGACCCACCGAAGCGGGTTAGAATATAAATTTTCCACCACTCGCACAGTGTTCACTTGCACAAACTCAATAATAATAATAATATGCAACACACGAATATAATATTATCATACAGTTTAATGATAATAACAAAAACAATGCGTGTGTGTGTGTGTGTGTGTAGTATTGTAGTATTGTATTTGTAAGTTGTTTCTATTAGATTCCGAACGAAGTGAAGAAGCTAGTGTTTTTACAATGATGTTTGTTTATTTTTTTTATTTTTATTTTTCTGTGTACAACTTTTCGTATAGAAATACTTGTCCAAAAGTTTCGATCAATAACTTTTTGCAGAACCGGATTTGCCTGTAGATTGTACTTTAAAGAGGTCATTTTTTGAATTTTTGAATTCTTCAATTTTTTTTTTTTTTGGAAAAACTACCCAAAATTTGACAAAAACGACTCGGAAACCATCATTTTTTGATCCGAATTATATGAAAATTTCAACATAGATAGAAAATCATATAAGAAAGATTTTGGCGCGAGAAAATTTTGAAAATGTGAAAAAAAAATTTCGGACATTTTTCTAACGTTTTTTTTTTCCTTTAAAAATTAAATACACCCGTCAAGAGAATCCCACCCGTCGTGCGAAGTTGAAGTCCGACTTTTTTTTTCCATGCACGGAAACGATATTTTAAGGCACACAACCACGGTCTATGTGAGACTTGTGGAAAAACAAAATAAAAAAAATATGTACGGAGGAGTTATTCATTTGTAACTCGTTTCTGTTATCTAACGAAAAAAATCTCCGGACCTGTGTTCATCGATCGCAAATTTAATTAATAATACACCGCGGCTTTGATACACGCCCGTTCCCTGCTCTATGCAGTGGTTTATACCCACAGGCCACGGTTTATCTTATAATATCGAACCGTTCGTTTTCAAACGATTTGAAATGCATCCGTGAAGTGTGCTTTTATATAATATACTTACATGAAAAATAATAAATAACCCGTTGTCATGTATCAATGCATCATCGTCCGTAACTGGATTTGTTTTTGGGGAGGGGTCCAAAATATGTTTTGCGATTTCGGTCAAAACTGAATTTAAGTTTTGATAGAAGATATATGTGAAGAATATTACATTTATAAGAACATATTGTGAGATATATTTGAAGAAAATATATGTGAATTAAAAGTACTTCGAACTCATAATTTAAAAATTTTAAATTTCGTTAAAAAGAACTTGAATTTTTCAAAATTTAATAAAAATTCGAAAAATGTGAACATAAAAAATTGTATTCAGTCAGTGCTACATTATTTTTGATAATAGGGGTAATAGTTACAAGTTTCTAGTACTATTATTTTGGGATTTTAGTCGGAAATTCTAGTTATTAAGGTATATTTCATTATTTTTACTAAAAATTTCGACAGTTTTTTCAATTTTTTCGATTGTTAGAAAAACTACTGAGAACTTTGAAAAATTATCTCGGTAAAATACCACACCAACACTACCGGATAATTAAATGAGAACTGATGTGAGTAGATAAGTTATCGATTAGAAAAATTATTCCTGAAAAAAAAAACAGAAAAAATGATTATAATAAAAACATGTAAAAATAGAGATTAAATTTTTTTTTTTTTTTTTGAGATTAACATTTTTTTAGTCATGTTGTTGAATTATAAGGGAGACATCGCCCTTGCAATTTATTACTTTGAAATATGTATAATTAGGGTCGAAATAAATTTTAAAATATTATGTAACAGAAATTTCGGGGAGGGTCCTGACCCCATGGACCACCGTTCCCCTTAGATCTTGTCATACGCGCGTAATAATTCAACCACCAAAACGATTACATTTCGTTTAAAAAATGAAAATGTTCAGTCTCTGTGTGTCTCAGTGTCTGTTAATGGTATATACCAATGACAGACAACAATGTATACAATCAACTAAAATTCCTGAATGAATTTGTTCCCCTTAAACTAGGTTGACCATATTTAAAAAAATAAAATACAGGACAAAAATATTTTTCATAATATTTTAAAATAAATAAGTATTTATTATATATATATATATATTATGTTTTTGAATCGTGAAAAAGTATAATTTTTAAACTATCTATTATAGATTAAAATTAATTACATAAAAATATTATTTGAAAAACCTAAAATAACATAATTAAACTAAATTGATACTTTTTAAAATTTCTTCAAATCTTTTATTCATGTATATTGTATACTTAACTTTTTTTTAAAAAAAAAATTGTTAATTCATTTTGATGGCGACTGTTTTGACATATCTTCACTATTTGATGTTTCGTATTTTTCTGAAAAAGTGATTAAGTTTAACAATTTGGGATATTCTAAAAGAAATGTTTGAAATTCAATACACAATATTATATTGTTTAAAATGATGTTTTACAATTATAATAATTGATCTAATGGTGTTCACAAGATTTCTAGATTCTTACATTATTTTATTCAAAAATGTCATTTTTAAAATTTCAAAAATTTTAAATCAACAGTAAGTCAAAAAACGGGATTAATATGGGACAGACTTGAAATTTTGGGACAAAAAGCGTCCTGAGAGAAGTTTGACAGGACAACAGAACACAGAGCCGAAATTAAGGACAATTCTGTATAAAACAGGACGTATGGTCACCCTACCTTAAACATCAAATTTTCATGACATTTCATAACATAACTAAGTAGAATTTTTATAGATACTCGAAAGACGTTTCGAATAAATTCTACTCTTCTTTTATTTGTTTGTTACTCGAGTAAAGCAATTTATTTCGGTTTCATATACGTATAATACATTAACTGCTATTTGTACTTCTAACCGTAGAAATGAGCGAAAAGGTAAAATATATATTTTTCTTTAATAATTATTATTAATGAATTCGCGTGTGAACAGTGTGGACAATAACAAGATCATGTCATTAACGACATAATGATAAATGCAAATGTAAAATATACTCTGCACTATTTTTATCGTATTTATGCAGACGGCATACGTAAATTAGAGATACGTAAATTACCTCGCACGCATTGTTTTATCAACTTAATGCTGATGACTAAGGTGTTTCGACTGAAATACATGCGTAATGTATTATTATTATTATTATTATTTAAACATAATTTGCGTTTAAAGTATAATATTATAATCGAGTAAATTAAAAATATTTGACATGAATCATAATATCACGTCTAGACACTGTACCGTACTTATAGATAATGAAAAATGTAAATCAGTGACTCGTACAGGCTCAGATTAACCACCGGTGAGTTACCAAGAAATCTCGGTGGCCTGCTGGACTAGTACAAAGAATATTATAAGGTGATTTTATTCTTGTGTTATTGGTCTACAAAAACAATGACACATTAACAATATTTCAATGTTAATCACTATAGACAATTCATAATTATATAAATAACTCGCTTTATGAATTGTCTACTCAGGTCCAGTGGCGTGTAATTTGGTCATGTTTATGGGAAGGGGAGTTGTATTTTTTATACATAGAATAATTTTATACATTGAAACAGAATTCGGTAAAATGTCAAGTTAGGTACAAATTCAATATATTTATTACATAATAATAATAAGTGTTTTGAAAATACTGCTCAGTCCCTGTATATAGATTGAAAATATTGTTGTTACCTATCTACTGAGTGAATTTCTCGTTGTAAATAAAAGCAAAACGCCACAAAATGAGGATTAAGATCCCCAGTTCACGTCCTTCCGTGCACCCCCGCAGTAAGGAATGATAACATAATAATCATATTATAATAACTTGATAACACATCACAATTATAGAATCCAGGGCTTATTGTAAGGATTTTTCTCAACTACGCAAATGTTTTATATACCTGACATCATGATCCCTAACAAAAGGCAAAGGTCGACGAGTCAATGAAAAAAAATAAACACGAGTTAAGTAAATTAAATACACATAAAACATTAAGTTAGGTACGATTTTTTATCGATATAATAAATTAGCGAAAACATGATAATTCATTTCAATAGCCCCCTCCCTGAATTTCCTCCAAAATTGCAGTACATAATATTTTAAGATTAATTATGACATCTAATCTAAACTTGTAATATAATATCGTGAATTACAAGAGTTGTACATCAGGAGACGGCGTCTCCCCAAAACAATTTTCAAAAAACTAAATATTTTATCCAGTTATTTATGTTATTTATGTTGTTCTTTTTTTTTCCAGAAACGCTTTATATATTGAAAACGGACTCGGATAAGTAGTAAATAAGTTTAGTTTATGTTTCCGGCTGAGAATTTTGAAAGTGTAGCGCATTAAAAAGATAATTTTTCGAAATTCTTAATATTTTTCTAATAACAAAGAGAAACTACATACAGTTTGGATAGTTTGAGTAAAAATGGTAAAATAATAAAAAATAAATAAATAAATGAACTCAACATAACCTTCCGATAGGTATACATTAAATTATCGAGGAATTAAAAATTATTAATAATAACAATTTGAAATCTCGGTAGGTGAAATCCAGCCCTGGAACACGCACAATCTAATAATATTATTGGAAGTCATTGTTGAACAGTTATTAATAATAATAATTATTCGCTATTGTTTAATTTTCAATCGCCGACTGATTGAAATTGACCACCTCGGACCGCCGAAAACGTGGGTTAAAATAAGTACCTAAATACATGGATGTTTTGATTTCGTAATGAAATTTTTAATCGCTATAGTAGTGCATTTAGGTAGGTTATTATTATATTTTATAATCTCTTTTCTTTTTCTCTCCGTCATCAACGCGCGAATATCATCATAACTACTATTACGGAGCACACACATATATAGTTTACTCGGACATTTCTTCAAAGCAAATGCGCGTGACCTTATTATCATGGGTGACCATATTTAAGAAAATAAAATACAGGACAAAAATATTTTTCATAATATTTTTAAATAAATAAGTATTTATAACATATTCGTGTTTTTGAATCGTGACAAAAGTATAATTTTTAAATTACCTACTATAGATTAAAACATTATTTTAAAAAACATAAAATAACACGTGATGAAAGTAAATTGATACTTTTTAAAATTTCTGCAAATCCTTTATTAATGCATATTGTATACTTTAATTCCCCCCCAAAAAAAAAAAAACTTGTTAATTCATTTTACGATTATAATTGATCTAATATGGTATCCAAAAGATTTCTACATTCTTACATTATTTTATTCGATAATTTTATTTCGAAAATTTTAAATCAAAAGTAAGTCAAAAAAAAAAAAAAACGAGATTAATTTGGGGGACAGAGACTTGAAATTACGGGACAAAAAGCGTCCCGAGAGAAGTTTGTCAGGACGACAGGACACAAAGCCGAAATAAAGGACAATATCCTGTATAAAAACAGGACGTATGGGGTCACCCTACGGCTTGTATACGCGCAATGGTTTACTAATAATTATTATTATATTGTATTTTCATCATCATTTTGTTTTCACCATACGCGCGTTTTGTAATAATTTGACGCGTGAGCGTTTATTATAAAATATGCCGTGGTGTAACCATGTTTTTACTATTGTTATTATTCGTATTTCAGAACTCGGAGGAAGAATTGCCGGTGTGCGAAAAGTGGGCGGTTTGCAGCAAGGTGGACATGTATCAATGGCCGTGGGTGGAGAGGCAATGCAGGTGTCCGCCGGGCTCGGAGCCGTGTTCGCAAATGCTGTCGCCCGGCGACGGACACACCATCACGGACAAAACGCGGCAGTTCAAGGTACAAAAAAAAAAACTACTACTACCACACCCTCCCCCCCCCCAAAAAAAAAAAATGGGGATTTATTCGCGCATTATGCCCCTGCAAAAGTGAATAGCCTTATACGTATTATTATGACTATCACGTGCATTTTGTATAAATATATATATCAGCTGCAGTAGAGCTATATATATATATATATATAATACGTGGGTATTAAGGTTGGATTATATTATTTTTGATCGATCGTTTTGGTTTCAATATGTTCACAAATCATATATTATTATTAGTACGTACAAATGTATAAACTTGTAGCAATAATAATAATAATAATAATATAACGACGATTGTCATACCTCTACTTCGTTTTCATCTTTGAACGTCGAATTCGGTGTGAATTTTATTTCTCAGCAATTATTGTAAGTACAGTATTATACATCACTGATGGAGTTGGAAAAAAATTAGAAGAGAGAATAGCGTCCTCGAAAATTAGATAATCTCAATATTAATACTCGTGGGGTGATTTTTGAAAAATTATAAGGGGTACGCTAAAATATTTCAAAAAAATAGAAGGGGTACTCCGCCCCACCACAAATTCAAGCGCTGTCGCTGATAATCACTGATTTCACAGTTGTTACAGGAAATATAATATACGTGTGTTCTTTTTCTTTTTAATCGTAGGAAACTGCATGTGGCGTGCAGTGACCGTGGATTTTTGGGGTGGTTTTTCGATTTTTTTTTTTTCAATGTTCGCTCACAATAATTTTGTCATTTATTTTTCAGATTCTGCGCGAAGCGAACAGGCTAGTGTTTTTACAATGACGTTTATTTATTTATTTTTTGTGAAAACGTTTATAGTATAGTAATATAGGTCCAAAAGTTTAGACTAACAATTCTTCGAAACCGAATTTGCCTGTACACGGTACTTTAGAGAGATAATTTTTCTCTAAATTCTCAATTGTTTTCTTAAAATTTGGAAAAAACTACACAAAATTTGACGAAAGAACTCGAAATTTATCCTTTTTTTTTTTTTTTTATTCAAACTAACAATTAAAATAACAAGTGTCAACTCTTTGAAATAATGTGAATTCTGAAAAAGCCGGACATACTTCGCACGACGGGTGGAATTCTCTTGATGGGTGTATTTAATTTTAAAGAAATGATAAATCATTTCATGAATGAGGGAAGTTAATAATATAAAAAATAAATGTTAGAAAAATGTCCAAAAATTTTTTTTCACATTTTCAAAATCTTTCTCATATTATTTTCTATCTATGTCCAAAATTTTCATATAGTTCGGATCAAAAAATGATGGTTTCCGAGTCGTTTTTGTCAAATTTTAGGTGGTTTTTCCCAAAAAAAAACATTGAGAAGAATTGAGAAATTCAAAAAATGACCTCTCTAAAGTACAATCTAGAGGAAAATTCGGTTTCGAAAGCTTTTGGATAAGTATTTCTATACGAAAAACTGTACACAGAAAAAAAAATCAAAAATAAACTTCATTGTAAAAACACTAGCTTTTTCACTTCGATCAGCATCTAAAATAATGTATATAAATTCGTATTTTTATATCTAATAAACATGTCTTTTTTTTGTTCTTATTCCGACAGTTGTGCGAACCAATCAAGATGTTGCCCAAATGCCGTTACTTCCGCGACATGGCGTGGACGTTGCGCAGCGAGGGCAACGGGACGCTACAGACCGTCCACTGTCACTGTCCCAAAGGTTCGGTCGCCTACCTGTTGAAGCGACAGGCGTACCAAACAGAGTCCAAGGAGATCGGATACCAGTACTCGTTCGCGTGTTCCCCGCAGAGCGTAAGTGTGAGATATTTGTGAGATATTTCTTCGACGTAGTATGGAACTGTTGATGTGTGTACCCATTAGCAATATTCCAGGGAACAAAGAATATTCCCGCAAAATCATCAAACCTATAGAGGAATATTGCTTCCAAAAAAAAAAAAAAATTAATAAATTTCATAAAATATGACTGTGTCAGTAATTAAAATGAGTGAAAGACACTAATTGAGAAATAATATTAGTGTACTTTTGTTTCAATCGGCAAAATTCACCCACAAATAACACCCACATAAATAATTATAGAAGACACTGACATATGCCATTTAAATAATGATTACTATAAATATTATTTAAATTAATTTGAAATCTTTACTCTCAGCAATTGAATTATATTTATCTGATATTCGTTAAATATTTTTTGAACTACCTCTAATTAAATCTCACTTTTATCGAGTAACATTTTTAGTAAAAATGTGTTTTCCATTCTGATCAATCGCAACCCAAAAGTTTAATTCGAAACAAATCATGAACAATGTTTTTAAGAAGATCATAATATTCCCGTGTTGAATTTCCGCTCTTGGGGATATTTCCCATGGAATTTTCACCGTAATTAAATATTACATAGCGAGTTGACACTTCATTTTCATGTCTGTAAAATAATACAATGTATTGTTACGTCCTCCCTTCTTTACCGATTTCGGTTACGACCGGTCTCGCTGACGAAGACTGAATGGTCCCGCATCCTTTATCAGAATGATCTAGACGCCGTCGTGTTATATTATTTAGGTTTAGTACATAGAACAATTGATGTAAATTTTTGCGGTGTGGTTTCTGCGGCTTACGCACTGACCTAAACAACACTGTTATAAAATGTTTTATAATAATATTGTACAGACACCACCTGCCCCGTTGAGAGATGAAACCTATGTTTTAGTATATTATAATATTATTAGGCTATTGTTATGAAAAATAGTAACCCCCTTCTTCCCTCTTACCATCGATTTTCAAATTAAACTCATGACGTTCCAATATATTTTTATTTATTTTTTGCTTATTATACTGGTTATGTAATTTGAGTAAATTTCGTATTTCAAATAGATTTTTTATAGCGCGCAACTGTACATTTCTTTTCAATAAGAATTAATGTCAAAAAAAAAAAAAAAAGCGCCTGGCATGTTTCGCACCATGGATATTCTTCGTTCCTCGGGTCATATATCTTGGTGGGTGTGTTGACTTTTGAAGAAACAATACATTTTCAACACACCCACCCCAAGAGTATTTGAACCCGAAGAGTGAAGAATACCTATGGCGGGAAGTATGTCCGACTTTCTTGTCTATACTTTACTTTACTTATATAGCAGGGATGGCCAAAATGTGGATCGCGAGCCACATGCGGCTCTTGTCGTGGTTGCATGTGGCTGTCATTCTATTTTCGAAAACAATAATAATCTTATTTTTTTTTTTATTCATCACAATTTCAAATTTTGAATTGTGGCTTTAAGTGCATAAAGTTAAACATATGTTGTTGTTGAGATGATATATATATTTTTTTTTACATCTTTTAATTTCCACGAGTTTCTGATCTGATTACATTGAAGTATGATCGACTCACGAGTTATTCCTTAAAAACGATCTATAGCTAAAATATATGAAAGATATTTGCATTTAATTATTTTCAACGTCAATTAAAATGATTCGCAAGAAAAGAACATTTCAAAAATCGATTTCAAAAATGATGTGCATAGTTATTGATGTTTGGGTTCTTCTTACACAGTTTTATAACAGAGTGACGATTATTTTCAAAGCTTTTTGTACTAAAATTCTAAAAGTTCTGTTCCACGGATCGCCTTAACTGTTGCAATGAGATTCGTCGTTACCGGACGTCTATTTTTCTAATAACATACACACTAAAAATGAATTTAAAAGACCTTTTTTGTGGCTCTTGATATACAGTTATTTATCCGTGTGAACATAATATTTCATTCATGTTGGCCATCCCGATAGTTATATGGGCATATGGATGTAAACTCTCCTAAATTTAGGTAAATTCCCCTAAAAATGAAAATTCTTATCTTATTTTTTCTTATCAAACAGTAAACTCCCCTAAAACGATTTTGCTACTCTGTATTGCTTCTAAGTAGATTCCACTAAAAATATATTCGATTATTGTCAGAAATTATAGCAATTTATAACGATTATATTATTTTATATTGAAAGTGACCAATAAATTATTATACATTTGAATACCCAACAAGTGTTCAAAATCCATAATTATTGCTTATCAAATCTAACGACCAACAAGTTGCATTACAATTAGATATAGATATTTACGAATAATTTAATCCTATCGAAAAATAACTGAAATGTAATGTTAATATTTATACAAATAATATTAATATCATATCATATAAGCAGGGCTCGGGACTTGTAGCACTTAAAATCATTAAAATAAGCGCTTAAAAACATCATTATAAGCACTAGAATAAGCATTTAAAAAACTTAAAAAAAAAAAAAAAAAAAAAAAAAAAAAAAATAAATATTTATCTTTATATTATTAAAAAAAATTAAACTTCATTTTCAAGACTGAGGATTTTATGGATTTTTTGAAAAATAAAATGTAGACGATATTTACAAATAGTTGAAAAAAAAAATTAATTAAATCTTACAGTCATTATGCATTTATTGCAAATATTTTTGTTAACCCTGGCAACAATGCCGCGGACGACGACGGACTACGCGACAACGTCGTAGATAAGTTAAGAATTATTTTTTTAATTTTAATTCTATCAAAAACAACTTTGCTGGAGAAAATCATAAAAAAGTAGAAAAACTGGTCAAAAAAAAAAAACAATAATTATCAGAAAAGCTTGAAATAAGAATTTTTTTTTTTGAAAATCACTGAAAAAAGCAAAAAAAAAAAGCACTTTCAAATTTCATAATAGAACGTATTGTAACATGACATACACTTCTGCATAGCACTCTGCTACGTTTTAAGTCAATCCATAAAAATAAGCAAATGTTTTAAGTCCCGAGCCCTGCATATAAGACGTTGAACACCTATTTTAATATAATTTATCACAATAATCGATATCGAAATTCGATTTTAATTCCACAAGAAAAATCGATCAATTATGTTAACCCCAACACTACTTGTCAAGCCCCAAACACTAGTTATTACTTTGCAATTATTGACGAAAAATCGAATACCTTTTTTTTAGGAAAGTATACATATTATTATATGAACACTTCAGAAGCAAAATAATTTTTAGAGGAGTTATTTGAGGCGTGGCGAGGCAAAGTGATCTAAGTGCCAAAATTTTAGTTTCTGGCAAATCAATTAAAACTGTCCCATTTTTACAAAAACAATTAAATTTTTGTTTTTCAAATTTTGATATATCATGAAGTATAAGATAGTACATGTTTGAAACGGCAATAGGAAACTGAAATTGTTCTTGGAACAAACGATTCCTGTGCTATCTTTTGTCACTTTCAACCAAGCAACTTTACTTATTCCCAGCTTTGATGTATCTAAAAATTTTGCAAAGGCAGTGTCAAAATCGAAAAATGGTTTTTTCCCCATGTCAATAATCTTGAAATAGATCTAAGTCTAGTCTAGAGCTGCGATTTGCGAATAGCACACTTTACATCGTTCACATTGAATAACTTGCATCGTTTTGCTCGTTTTTCAATAAGTAGTAAAGTCTCTTCTATCTGAAGCTGAAGAGTAGCTATGTGTCCTGGTATAAAAAATGAATGGACTTAGATCAATAATTAGAGCGAATGACATGCGTGGACATCCATCTATCATTGCTTTTATCTACAATATTTTATAGTTTGGAGATTACACATCTCTTTACACAGTATTGGTGTGAGCACATAGATCATTTTGGTGTAAAAAAAAAAAAATGTATTTTTCAATTTTTGGCACTCAGATCACTTTGCCCCTCACCACGCCTCATTTATACATCAAAGTAATACAGTCAGTGGCGCATTTTCAAAAATTCGTGTAAAATAAGTAAAGGTCCAATAAAGTCCAGGACCTTTCCAACAATGACCAACAAATTGAATAGTACTTTTATGAATTATTTTCAGAAATTTTTTAAGAAGTTGAGTATTTCGGGTGGCGCATTTTCAAAAATCGGTGTAAAATAGGGAAAGGTCCAACAAAGTCCAGGACCTTTCCAACAATGACCAATAATAAATTGAATAATATTTTCACGAATTATTTTTTGAACTGTTTTAAAAAGTTGCGCCGTTGGCGTGAAGTTAACGACACAAAAATGTAAAAAATTATAAAAAATAAAATACAATCCAACAAACTTGGGAACCTATCCGACATTGACTAACAAATTTGTAACAAATGTCAATCATTACTGCGAAGAACTATCATTACTGCAGACGATTGACAATCAAACTAAAAAAATGGAATTGTTGAATAACGAAAAATAATAATTCAATATTTATTATTATTATTATTATTATTTCAGAACATATTTTCAAATACATATATAGACAAAAAGCGTATACAGAGAATAATCGTGTTTATCACTGCATATAATAAAATATAAATATCGGCGGCGGCGTCTGGGAGGGGTTCAGACCGCCTGGACCCTCCCCGTAAATCCGCCACTGAATACAGTAGGAAAACATAATACATTTTTAGAGGAGTTTACGGGATTTCGTTTAGGGGGCAGGGACGCCCGTAGAAAATTATTTCAGTAGGTGCAAAAATTATTTATCAAAATATAGACAATGGGGGGGGG
>JAIPRM010000699.1:0-17874 GCA_025469315.1 Stegophylla sp. TES_Ste_2020 | reverse complement strand
ATATTGTATATTGAATCAAAAATAAACAGGTGTTAATAGAGAGCCTATCTAGGCTTTCTAGGTTTTACTATTCCAGTAGAGTTTCCAGTAGTTATTCCTTCATTATCTACGACAGAAACCAAATAATTAAAACAATTAAAATTCATAATTTTTCATTTCAATCAATCACAGAAAGCCAATTTAATACGATTGTTTAGCGATTCTCAGAATTTAGTAAATATTTCTACGTCTTCTGTTATGATGAATAATTTTTGGAAAAATCTCAGGTGGTGCATTTGCCTGTTAGGGGGAGTTTACAATCTCCCGGCTATATACCATATACATATAGGTCACGAAAACTGTTGGATTTATTTTCGGGTTTTTTTGTATTTCTCGAAAACGCAGAGGCTCCGGTGCCAGCGGAAAGAACCGTGCCGGCTGTTCACGGTGCGCAAGCGACAGGAGATGGTGGACGAGGTGAACACCAACTCGCTGTGCCAGTGCCCGTCCAGTCACGAGTGCCCGTCGCATCACACGGACGCGGGCGTGATACAGAGCAAGAACTACTCGGAGGAGAGCATCCGGACCTACAGCGGATACTGCATGCCGTCCTTGTTCGACGACGACGACTTTCAGCAACAACCGCGGCTGCCCGTCGCGCAGGCCGGGCGCCACGACTGGCTGATGATATGATGGCGGCGGACGGTACGGGTCGCGACGGCATCGTCTTCGTCTCTTATCATCGTCATCGTCATCATCATCGTCATCGTCATCGTCATCATTATTATTATTATTATTATTATTTATATTATCATCATTATTAATATTATTATCATTTTATTTTTATTTCGTCTATTTTTTCGTAATTATTTACAACTTATTATTTATTAATTTTTTTTTTCTCCACCGTTGAAAACGACGCGCTCTAATAAAGTGAGTTTTTTTTTTTTTTTTTTTTTTGTTTTTGACTTACCTTCAAATTTTTATTTTTCTCGTTCACGCGTCATTCCAGTGTTTAATCGCTAATAACAAATCAAAAGAGGAAAAAAAAAAAACAATTTAATTTCTCGACGAAATCTCGTATTATTCCATTCATTCATTTTAATTATTTTCACACCAAAATCATTAAAGATAAAATTATAATATTAATAATATTTATCGTGTACATATTTTATATACTACATCGATAACGCTTTTATTATTATACTTTTTTTTTTTTTTTTTTTTTTTTATAAGATGTTCTTGTTATTTAAATGTTTAGAATGTTTTTCTTTTAGACTTTATTAGGACTATTATATTATTATTATTATTATTATGATTATTATTACCTATTACATTATTTTTATCGATGAAAATTTTGCTTTATACCCACATTGTATTCTTGTGTACATAGTTATTATATTTTATGATTTAAACGAGTTGTACATTTATTATTGTACAATTTTTTTACGACATTGTCACGTTGAGTATCAAAATAAATAAAAAATAATAATAATTAAATATTATATTAAAATGTATAAACATATATATATATATATATATATATCGAGTTTATAAAAATTTCATTATAATTTTGTGCGTGAGATGATGCATTTTATATTAAATTAAACAAAAATTTTTGCATTGTTACTTTGACAGCACGAAACAAAATAATAAATATTATTATGTTTGTATAAGAACAACAATGTGTTGTTTATTTACTAATAATATAAGTTTTCTTTCTAACTCGAAAAGTCAAGTATGAATGAAAGCTTGATTATTATTTTAACACATCATAGTAGTAATTTAGAGGTTATATATATATATATATAAATAAATAAAAGGCCCAAGAAGTAAGCGACAATTGTAACGTATTATTAAAATGTCAGAGCATACGATGCAAAGGGTGATTTCACTCGTAAGAAGAAGAGTGGGATGGAACGTAAAGAGGAGTGTAATAATAATAATAAAACCATGATCAACCGTATCGAATGACTTTTCAAAATAGGTTTTAGATTCTGAGCGAAGTGAAGAAGCTTATGATTTTACAATGATGTTTATTTATTTTATTTTTTCTCTTTCTGTGAACACTTTTTCGTATAGAAATACTTGTCCAAAAGTTTCGATCAGTATCTCTAAAGAACCGGAATCACACCCAGATGGTACTTTAAACAGGTCATTTTTCCAATTTCTTAATACTTTTTCCAAAAACGGGGAAAAACTGTCGAAAAATTGACGAAAAACGGCAAAATACGCAATTACCACGACAGTTTACTTTAACTGAAAATTACTTTTTGACATAACTTCTAAAATAATGCAGCTAGAGACTTGAAATTTTCATCAACTATTAAAAATAGTTACGAGAATATTTCCAAAAAATTTCAACAAGATTTAAACAATTTTGAGTTAAGTACGGTATTTTGAAAATTTCGGAAATTTCTCATTTTTTGTTAGTTTTTATGCAATAAAATTTTTGATTTTCGATATTAAGACTTGAAAATTTAATATGATCTCACTGACATGTATGTCTAAATGATCTGAAAAAATCTCAAAAATCGTTAGTCAACTTTTTTTTTTATACCCGTTTGAAGTTAGAATTTCGACTGAATTCGTTAGTTTTACTTAAAATTACGCACTTTAACGTACATATAAGAAAATTGGCCATACCGATTGTTTTGAAATTTGGTGCCTAGATAGAGAATTTCATTGCGAATATTTTGGTGCAATAAAATTTCTTACGGACGGACGAATAATTAAACATTTTACAAGAGTTTGATTGAAAAAAAATTGGAGAAAATTCAGACAGATATTGCGAAATATCTATATATTATAATCATTTAATTACTGATGGTTGATAATGTTTTATTGCACCTTATGTATTTTTCGACGCTGAATACGATGGTCTGAATTAAAATCCACATGCAACAATAGTTATCTATCTATTTTATTCTATTTTGAAAATTCAATATTTTCGGTTATTAATTATTATACTACATATCTACTAATTCACCTGCATGGTCAAGTTATGTGCTGCGGCCTAGTGGTAAAGAACCCGGCCTAGCACGCCGATAGTACCAGGTTCGATTCTAGCCCAGTGCTCCGAAATTTCGCATTTTTTTTTTCTTATATTATTAACTTCCTTCGTTCAGAATCGTTTTACTGAAGAAATGATTTATCGTTTTTTTAAAATTTAATACTCCCGTCAAGAGAATACCACCCGTCGTGCGAAGTACACCCATCGTGCGAAGTATGTCCGACTTTTTTTTTTTTTTGTTTTAACAAAAACACCTTAAAATCTTTTTTTTTGTTAATCCAAATTTCATGTTGACAGACAATAATATGAGAAATGCTTCGGCGTAAAAAAATTGTAATAATTGAAACACTTACAAAAAAACAATAATTGTAAAAACACACTAGCTTTTTCGTTCCACTTAGAAACTAAAATGTTATTAGACGAAACCTAACAAAACACAAAGTAATTCCAAAATATAGTATTTTATTCCAAAAATAATCAGACTTTTTTTAAAACAATTTTTGCCTGTATTACACTATTACTGATGATAATGCATAAACATCTATAGTATAATATAG
Organism: Stegophylla sp. TES_Ste_2020; assembly: GCA_025469315.1. Taxonomy (NCBI): domain Eukaryota; kingdom Metazoa; phylum Arthropoda; class Insecta; order Hemiptera; family Aphididae; genus Stegophylla; species Stegophylla sp. TES_Ste_2020. Next base: position 14,325 of record JAIPRM010000699.1, on the reverse strand, counting down.
CGAATTTAATTAAATTGATTTCATGAAAATCTTATTTACGATATATTATGCTGATTTTATACATTTTTCAATAGATTTTCTTCGTTTTCTGAAAAAAACATTGAGAAATTATATATGATTTCCCAAACGTTCTTCTCTAGTAAAATTCTGAATCAAAAAGTTACTCAAATCGAAAGTTTTGGACAAGTTCTTCTATATATGAACACATTTACACATGAAAAAAAAAAAAAAATAGAAAAAATTAACATCCTTATAAAAACACTAATTTTTCGCTCCACTCAGAATTTAAAATGTTTAGTTAATTAATTAATTGAAAATTGAAAAATATTTTTAAAAAAGCCGGACATACCTACTTCGCACGACGGGTGTACTTCGCATGACGGGTGGTATTCTCTTGACGGGCGTATTACATTTTAAAGAAACGATAAATCATTTCTTCAGTAAAACGATTCTGAACAAAGGAAGTGAATAATATAAGAAAAAAAAAAAAATGTCCAAAATTTTTTTTTACATTTTCAAAATTTTCTCGCGCCAAAATCTTTTTTATAGAATTTTCTATCTATGTTTAAATTTTCATAAAATTCTGATCAAAAAATGATGGTTTTCGAGTCGTTTTTGTCAAATTTTGGGTAGTTTTATCCAAAAAAAAACATTGAAGAATTGAGAAATTCAAAAAATGACCTCTCTAAAGTACAATCTAGAAGCGAATCGGATTTCAAAAAGTTATTGATCGAATCTTTTGGACAAGTATTTCTATACGAAAAGTTGTACACAGAAAAAAAAAATAAAATAAATAAATAAACATCATTGTAAAAACACTAGCTTCTTCACTTCATTCAGAATGTAAAATAGTATTAAACCAATAGGTTAAACTGAAATATCTACTAATTCGAAATATTTTTAATCCTATAAACGGCATATTTTTTTTTTGGCATATTATTATGGTAACGTGGCAATGAACCGAGTGTGTCGAATATAATATGAAAAGAGAACACCGTAAATTAAGCCCATAGGCAACAAAACGCATACATCGGTAGGTTTATTTACAGTCTTCAATAGCCGTCGCAAGAACTAACAGTCTCTCATTGAGACAGTCTAGCGATATTTTTAAAATTTTTTTTTTTTCGGTCAAATTTTCCTTTATCTCTCTTTTTGTCTTCTGCTGCTTCTCTTTAACTGATTTCAGCGTCTATTGTTTTAACTTTTCTCTTTACACAATCTTCCCATCTAATTGAATAATATTCTAAAACAAAATTTATAAAACATTAAACTGATTGTCTAATAAACGTTCGTACAATAACACTCTGCCGACCAAGGAATCATAAATTTTTCCCTAAGAGGCTAACGTGACTTACAAAACGCCGCTGGTTGATAATTTACTAATCATAGCTTATTGTTGTTCAAAACTATCAACAGATTATATATTTTTAACGAACTAATTTTCAACGAAAATTGCGTTCCATAATTTATTGAACCTAACTAGTTTATTAGTCGCATAAATTAATACTGAATTATTTGTATTTCTAACAATTGTTTTGCAGACAAAGCAAACTAAAAATGAATACCATTTACGGTATTTATTCGTTTGAGTCTATAATTACATAACATGTTATGACGTTTGCTCGTGTAATATAACTAATATGAATGAAAACGTTAAGGTATTAAAAACTGACACATTTTCTAAATAATTTATATATTAGTAGAACCCTCTAAGTTGGGTTAAGTTGGCTAAATGTTTTAAACATTTTTTTATCATCCGAGTTCTGATTATTTCTGATTGAGAGAAAAAAAAAAAAACTCCGCAAATTAACTATGCGTTATTAAAATATAAGGTTAGGTATCAATGCGTTTTTTGCTTTTTATTTTTTTATTTCGTTAACTCGGAGAGTTATGCACTTTCAAAATTGTATAATCTCGATGTGTTATGGAGATAACGCGGTATTTCGTTAGATGAGAAAAAGTTAAGTTGAAAAAAAAACTAGGAGCTATGTATATTTTGTATATAGGCACCTCCTAATAAACGATTTCACTTAATATTTTTTTTTTTTTTCGGTTTTCGATAATAACCAGTAATTATACACTTACATTATCCTAAAATAATTTGAACGGGGCAGGACAAAAAAAAAAAAAAAAAAAATAATAATAATAATAATAATGTAAACACATTTAACGACGAGAACACTTTCAAAACGTTTTGCGAAGAAACTACTGGAAATTTCAAATGTACACAGTATTTATCTACTTTTTAATTTCGACTGTTGTAAATCAATGCGGGGCATTGTATTTCTGGCGTTAGTTCGAAAAAAATATTGTATTTTTCGAAAATACTAATACGCACACCGGTGTTACGATGAGATATTAATTTTCCGGTGAAATACAATATAATATTATCATTGGCTGTTGAGGAGAATTCAGACGATTACAATGGGGAATCGGTTTTCCGTATAATATACATTCATAATTATTATTATATTGTGTTTAAAGCGTGAAATATTAAAACGTTTCGGGTGAAATTAACAAACACCGCGCGTCGAATCGTTTTTATAGTATTACTCGGATGTAATCGTCTATTAATATTGCGAAAAATTAAAAAATAAATAATAGCTTAAAAAGAATCCATTAAGTTCGTGTCCAGAACCGTCATTCATGGTTTCGAAAATGAAAATTCTTTCCCCTCGTCATTATTGTTTAAGACGCGTTCGGTTATTATTATTTAGAAATGTACCAAGAGAGACTTCTTATTAGACCTGACTAATTTTTGTGTTATCGCTGATCCCCGTCGTCGGCTCATCTCTCCCCATCAGAATCCGTTCACCGAGTGTGACGAACGCAAAAGCATATAGTGTGTAGGTAGTGTATAAGGAGTGAGAACGACTATTTGAAAATTATTATTCTGCAATAATATTATTGTGTTTTTCAGGCTTTCGCTGGCTAGTGTTATTGGCTATTTTCAGCTATTTAAACACGAGTATTATATTTAAAAAAAAAAAAATCACCTATTGTCGTCGGGGGAAAAACGATTTTAAACAGAATTCGCGCGAATCGAAAACAAAAAAAAAAAAAAAAGACAGCAGATCAATATGTGCTTTACAAAAATCTGATTTACACATAATATTATTACAGTTCCGTATGCTATCGTTAATAGCATAAACACAAAAGGTTTAAGGGCTTAAACCCATACATATTATGTTCATGTCTCTCCTGAAAAAATACACAATATAAAATATGTATATGTGTAATAATTTAGATTTTATGTGGAGCTATATAGTATAGAGTTTTCATGTGAACATAAAATTTAAATACGTACAGGGTGATTTTTTAAGCGTGCTCATCCCCATTTTTGGCCGTAAAAATGCGAAAATTCGGGATTTTTTTCTTTCCGGAATGTTCACGTTACTACGTATAAAACCAATATTTTCCATAACTCATTTTTTTCATGTCACCTTAAGGGTGTCTCCTGTGGAGATAGAAAACTTTCTTTTCTTTTTCAAATGGCTACACTACCCCCTATTTCAATCGCGCGGAATTATATTCGGGTTATTTTTCTGTGGATTTTGATGTACGTATTGAAATTAAAATTTCAACGAGTAGTTTTTGAATCATTCAAATTATTTAAATATTAAGGAAAATTGTCACATTGGGCGCATAATATTTAGTTAAGTACGCAGTTCGTAATTATTGTTATAAATCTACTCAATTCATCTTTAATCAGAAATGATTAGTCAAAATGTTCATAGATATCATGTCGTGTGTACGTGATTAAATTTTACATTTACAAAATATTTATTAGTCAGGACGTCTTATCTCATTTACTACCTATTAAGAATAAATTAAAATATGTGTTAAAGTGACAATTTTCCTTAATATTTAAACAATTTAAATAATTCAAAAACTACTCGTTCAAATTTTAATTTCAATACATCAAAATTCACAGAAAAATAACCCGAGTACAATCCCGTAATTAAAATAGGGAGTAACCGTTTGAAAAGAGAAAGTTTGTGCATCTCTACAGGACACCCTTAAGGTGACATGAAAAAAATGAGTTATGAAAAATATTGGTTTTATAGTAACTTGAACATTCAGGGGAAAAAAAACCCAAATTTTGATTTTTACGGCCAAAAATGGGGGTAAGTACGCTTAAAAAATCACCCTGTATACGGTTTTTTTTTTATGTGTACACGTCTTCGTAAGAAAATATTTGACCAAAAATGCCAACCAACAAATTTTCAGGTTAGAATTTTATCGAGGAAAATACTTTTAGGAGTTTATTTTTCGAAATTTTCTACGGTTTCTCTAAAATTTGGGTAAAACGATCCAAAATTTGGCAAGAATGATGGTTTTAAAACTTTAATGATTTATCGTTTCTTTAAAATTCAACACGACCACTTAGAGTATTCCATCTGAAGATCAAAGAATGCCCATGATGTAAAGTATGTCTGGCTGTCAAAGATTGGGAGTTTATTTATTTACAAAATGGTATTGTGGCATTCGGACTTTTCTTATTTTTTTACTACATATTAGGAAGCTTCGGGAAGACTGGTTCCTTACATTCGAATGTTGATAAAAATCATTAAATAATTGACTCAAAGAAATTTTATCACAATAAAGGACAATGTGTATCGCATAATATATTTATTATAATGATAACAGCACACTATCATCATTACGTCATCATTCGACCAGTTTTTTTGGGTCAATTATGTGTAAAATTCCCTAAGCATACATTTCAAATCGGGATACAAATATTATTATTATTGTTGTTAGGTATTTATTTATTTATTTTTTATGACGAAGAATATCGGTCAATAGTAATTTATACGTACGTGACATTAAAACCGCAAAATATACTTTTTTTTTCCCCGTTGCACTTATTCGTGTGTATAATATATATAGAAGAGACACGAAAAATCAAAAACTGTGACCGAACTTCTGTGGTCAAATTAGTTTTTGAAACAAAACGTGTATGTATATTATTTTCAGCGATTTAATATTGTATATTATAAAATGTGATACGTGAAAATATTCATTCGTGCGAAAAATTAACTCGTGACACCACTACTACTCGTAACCGTCCCATTGAAATTATAATATTTCATTTGAAAATTAACGGTTTCGAATCATTTTATTATTCGAAATGTGTCGATTATAAGTCCAGGGCTCGAGACTTCTAGAATTTGCATATTTGTTTATGAAACTCTAAAAAATAACAGAGTCAGCTACAAATCCATTTCATACTGAAATAAATGCATCTTTAAAAGTTTTTAATGCATATTTTTGCATATTTTAGGGTTTTTGCGTTTTTTCTGCTATTTTTATGAGTATCATACAATTTTTTACATATAATTTGTTAATCTGAAAATAATGAAGCATTTTTGTGGTTCGTACTTAGTGAATGGCAAGTGTTGTTTTAAATTCCTATTTTACAAAAACTGTATTCACATTAAGTGTGTGTGTACAGTGTGGATACCAATCTGACCTAAAAACTATTTTGTACTTTTGCTTTTTGTAATATAAACCATTGGCGCAATTTGGAAAACATTTTTGTTTTGTTTTTTTTTTTTTTTTTTTGGGGCAGGGGGAGGCTAAAATGTTTATTTCATTGATTTATTCCCCTAAAAAGATATTAACCATATGTAATCGTCAAACGTTTGGGGAGGGGGCTATGAACAGTTCTGAAGGGGCTTCACCCCCTCAAACCCCATCTGATTGCGCCTATGATATGAACGCGGCTTTACCAAATTTATACGCCGCCACTCGTCAAGTAATTTATATTTTATTATTTATCCATAGATAAAAATATTCCAGTTATACGGGAGATATTATGTTTATTGTATTTTTTATCTTAATTGTTTCTTTAAAGAACACGCAGTATTTACGAATTTAGTATTTAGTAAGTCTTGGTGCATTGAAATATTTTTAAAAAGTAAATTGTATAAATAAATATTTTTAGAATTTGAATTAATCAAAACGCATTTATCAAATTTTTTTTTTTTTTTTTTGAGCATATTTAATTTTTTTTATCAAGCATATTATAGTGCATATTTTACCAATTTTTTTAAGACATATATAGCACATATTTTATGGTTTTTTAGTGCTAGAAGTCTCGAGCTCTGATTATAACATTTTATGTGAACGGTTTTTGCTCTCATATATACATGTTTCGCTTCTTACCTACCATCAGGCTACTCTAGCAAGCGAGACAAAGAACTTTCTAAGGGCCCAAAATTGTATTTTTTTTTTCTGAGGCTACAATTATTATTATTATTATTTGTAGTATTTCGAATAATATTATTATTGCAAAATGAAAATAATTAAAATAGCTAGTTGATAATATTGATAACATCGATTTTATTGCGCTTTAATTTTAAATTAAAAAAACACGATTTTTTCAACAATTAGAGTTATTGTTAATTCTACAAAGATTCCCTTCTCGTTATTTTGTGTTTTCTTAGTGTCAAACTGGTGAAAATATTTGATTAACATTTTTCGAATAAGCTCAGCAGTCTCTAACAAAAGAATCGAGTCTTGGACCAATGGTTAACACACACACACACACACACACACACACACACACACACACACACACACACACACACACACACACACACATTATATACGCCTACACAAATTGTTGTAATCAAAATTATAAAACTTCAATGATGATATTATTTCAAAATTGCCCGTCGTACAATACATTTTTTAATATAGATGAACAATAATTTCATTATTGTCGCGAAGCGTAAAATCAATAAAACTGTGATAAATTACATAACGATCGTCTCGAGTCATGACCAATTATTATTAAATTACCTTACACGTTGAATAAGGTGCAATATTAAAACGTGTTTTCATTGCTTCACCAAAACGGGTGATTTATGTATAAGTACTATTTGATCAGCGAAAAAAGCGAAAAGTAAAAAAAGTGCATTTAAAGGGGGCGAGTTTTTGAGAAAAGGCGAACGTAAAATATATATTATGTTCATTGTGAGTAAAAAATATACACTCTTTGACATATTTCATGTAAATAAAATACCACAGACTACGGTTGATGAACAAAAATCCAAAAAAAGATCTAAGATGTTCACGTTTCATGTTTCTCGAGCACAGTGACGCAACTAGGATTATTTCAAACGGGGATGTCCACCCATAAATTTCTACAATAATAATTATTTAATTATAAAATTATAATCAATGTTAACGGACACTTAACAAGAATTCATTAAGCAGAAATTTCATGTAGTGAAATCTAACTGTCTTTTTTCTGAGTTAACATTTTTATAACACATTTTATTCGAAGTAGGATAAATAAAATTCGACAATACATACAATTTCAAGCATGTTTTAGGTTTCTCTAAAAATCAAAAAGGATTTTTCACCATAAATATGTTATACAGGTAACTTCAAAATAAATGTTCACTTACCTATACACTATAGATAGTTGATAACTATTATTTTGAGTAGACTTTAAACAATAAATAGGTACTTATTATTTTGAGTAGATATTTTTTATTTTTGGTTTCCACTATACCATAAACACATTATTGTCAATTATATAACTTGTAATGGATGTTCTAATCCCTATAGTTTATTTTAACCTTGACATATTATTTTGAATTAATAGAGGTTAGGTATATTGTATAGTTAAAAGTGGGGTTTTTTCGTCAACGCTCATTGAACAAAATTTCCATAAATATGGTTCAAGGGAGGTGTCCAGACACCCAAAACATCCCTCTTTGTTGCGCCACTGCTCGAGCACTCGAAAGACTTCTGTCGCGGCGTCTATTATAAAAAATTTCGCCACCGTATGAGAAGTAAATCCAACGTTTTTACCGTGTGAACATTGTTATTACTTGGGAACTTAATGCTCTTAAAAAGTACTAGATATGCATGCACTTATGCGCTTACAGTTATGAGTACAATTATGCTCTAAAAATATGTACTTCTTTTTTTTTTTTATCAAACAAAATTTTCATAATTACAAGTATTTTATTAATCAATGCCCATAGCAAATACTCTTAAGTAGGTGGATTTAATGAAGCTTCGTAGATAATCTCAAAAGAGAATGATAAAAATGTAAAAATCGACTTACATTTCCAGAAATAAATATATAAAGTAAAATAATAATTGCTTTGAAAAACGTTTCATGAATTAAATTAATTTTCTTTTGAAAATTTTTCATTAAATTATATATATATATGAAAAACCTAAATAAAAACAAAAAAAAAAACCGTTAAGTACCTAATTAAATTTATTTTAATTTAATTTATTTGAAGTATAATTTTGTTGTTACCTTAAAAATAATTGTTGCATTGAACCACTAAATATTTTTAAAATTATTTTCAAAGTTAAAAGATCGTAAACAAATTATAAACATTAGCAAATTTTTATACTTCGAAAAACTAAGTACATTATTTCTTATATTTTTTCGTTATGTTTCTAATGTTCATAGAAATGGATTTGAAACACACAGGGTAAGTACAATAATATACATTTATATATCTAATGAAAACTCTAAAAACGAATTTATTTTGTTTTTTTTAATTGACAAATTTCAAATTTTATCATCAAATATGCTTTTAAAAAGCGTTGTATAATTAAGAAATAATAACGCTCTTAGAACACTACAAAATCACCAAACATGCACTATAAACTTTTAATATTTATTTTCGTATTTTAGTGTCACGGAATGAATTTCTAGCAATACGTCTAATTGCTCACAAAAAACATGCAAATGCAACAACTCCCGAGCCTTAGACTCATTACTGTTTTTTTTTTCATTACAAACGTCATCGAAAATAATAATAATAATAATAATAATAATAATTATTATTATTAACAGATAGGTACGCGTCACACGAGAACTATAACAGTTTACATTTCAAAAATGGTATTCTATTCTATTGGGCGTATTTTATACATACATATATATATATATATATATATATAATGCATATACGTACACACGCTCAGGTTCCATACGGTATCGCGCACTTATTATTTTTGTTGTATTATCATCGCGTGTCCGTAGTATTGCGCCGAACGGTCAAGCGACGTCCAGTTATGTCATTTTTCACACGCGTATCTCAAGGAGTATAAAAAACAAAAAAAATTTAAACACTGCTACTGCGTAGCCGGAACTTCACTCACACTCCTCACAAAGCGGTACCCGTACAATATGATGTTGCAGTGCTTTCGTCAAAAATCGGTGTGGCAAACCGTAATAATTCACGAATAATTATTATTTTGGAATTTCATCTTCTAAACATATTATTATATTGAGTTTAAGACGTGTGTAAATGCGGTGGGGGGGGAGGTGCGTTCTCGGTCAAGACCTTGGTTAAAACTCGAAAACCAATTGAACCTGTAATAACGATAGTTCGCGAGAAACACAATCACTAATCATAAACCATATAATATTATACATAAAAAAAAAAAAAAAAAAAAACATTTGGAAAGACGACAGCTGTAGACCAGCGTGCGAAAACCATCTCGTTTTGATAATACTCGTATTAATTATTGCAATACACCACTACAGGTATCCTATTGAAAATAAAATAATAAAAAAAAAAAAAACAATTATTTAAGGCGATTCTCTAATTCCACCACAATATTGACGTGGCGATGTGGATAAAATGCAAAATGACTATATCATATTATTATAAAAAAAGTGATTTATCCTGAAACTAATCCAATTAATAATAATAATAATAATAATTTTCATTTCGCAAAATTTACAAATTTATCATTGGTAGGTAATCAATGTATATCCGAGTTAAATAATTACACTCTGTATAAGTTTGTTTGTACATTAATATCATATCTTATTGTATAATATAATCAACAGAGTAAAAATAAAAAGGATACAAACAAAAGTATACATCAAAGCTCACACTTCAAGCCATCTCTGGTCGGAGGACTGCAAAGTCTCGCGTCGTATCAATAAAAAAAAAAAAGATTTTCCCCACTGCACTTGTTGATTCGAAAAAAAAAGGTTGAAAACAAACGATTTTTTGGAAAAAAAAAAAAAATTTTGAAAATTTTTTTCTAACACTTATTATATGACGTATACACGTTGTTGTATGGAAATACTTGTCCAAAAGTTTTAACCAGCAACTTTTTGAATCAGGATTTTTCTCTAGATGATACTATAAAGTGGTCATTTTTCAAAATTGTCAATTGTTTTCTTAAAATTCGGTAAAAACTACCGAAACTTTGACATAAAAAATACTCGGGAACTATTTTTTTTTACCCGAAATTTATGAAAATTTCCCCACAGATATACATTAATATGCACAAATATTTTGACATGTGAAAATTTCGAAACTTTTTATTTATTGGATGAAAAAAAGTCAAGTCAAGTAAACTAATGCAAATCGAAGTAAATGAAAATGAAATAAAAAGTAAATTGAAGTAAAGCAAAGATATAATTCAAGTAAAAAAGTATATTGACAAAAAAGCCGTAGAAATTTCACACCATGGGTATTTTTCGCTCATCCGGTCAAATGTACTCTTGCAGGTGGACGTTTTCAAAAAACACGATATACTTCCTGTTGACTCTCGCGTACTCGGTCAGCATAATATACATTAGGGTGACCATACGTCCTGTTTTATACAGCATTGCCCTTTATTTTGGCTCTGCGTCCTGTTGTCTTGATAAACTTCTCTCACGACGTTTTTTGTCCCGTAATTTCAAGTCTGTCCCATATTAATCCCGCTCTTTGACTTGCTGTTGATTTGAAATTTTTGAAATGAAATTATTGAATAAAATAATTTAAGAATCTAGAAATCTTGAGGGATACCTCAAAATAAGTTATAATTGTAAAATTAATTTACAAGTTTTTTTTTAGAAAGTAAAGTATACAATATACATGCATAAAGGATTTAAAGGATTTGAAGAAATTTTAAAAAGTATCAATTTAGTTGAATTATGTTATTTCATGTTTTTCAAAATTTAAAATTTTTATGTGTTTAAATGTAATCTATAATAGGTAGTTTGAAAATCATACTTTTTCACGATTCAAAAACATAAAATATATATATATAATAAATACTTATTTATTTAAAAATATTATCAAAAATATTTTTGTCCTGTATTTTATTTTCTTAAATATGGTCATCCTAATACACGTCATAAACAACAGGTATGTATAATAATATTATGTACTCTAGTAACGACAATAACAATTTGTGTATTATGACACCGCCATATCCTCTGCAGGAGGGGGGCGGCGCGTGTGACGCTAAAGTGCACGTGGTAATCGTCCACGGACCACCGATGATAATAATATTATGATCTTCTCGTCGCGTGCAAATCTGCATCGTTGCCGCCCGATACATGACGTATAACAATATAGTTAATATAATAACAACAACAGGTAAGTACAATGTATTATTATTATTATTATTATTATTATTATTATTATTACAGTATCTTTCGCCACGGACAGTTTAACTCGTCACCCCGAAGGAACTCGATCGTCATTATTATCATTATCGTTATTTATTTTCTTTTTTTTTTCAGATTTCGTATAACGGTCGTCGACTTACGCCTGGAACGCTGTACTCCATTAGTCGGGTACATGACGTAATTGTATAATTATTATTGATGTAAACTATATCATAGAGTAAAGAATATACATACATAATAATTATTGAGGGGCCATACCGTATCGTACTGGTTACGTATGGTGAATTGGAGCAATCAAATGGAATACGCTAAGAGCGACCATTTTGAGATGAACAAAATTATTTTTCTCATTTGGTTGGTACCATTTTAAATTTTCATATTATCATATCATTTTAATAGGATATTTATAACAATAACATTATTTTTTAAGTATGATAACAGTTCCTTGTCAGTGATCCGATTGAGCAAGGGATACAATATTTCGATACGGTAATTTGATTCTTTTCAATATACATATATATATATATATATATGCCTGTCAGTTTGCCTTTTATGCATATTATTACACCATTCATTCGATCGCCATGATATTCATATAAATAATAGATTCGTCATACAAAGAGGTTAGGGGAGTAACAAGGACGCCTGTGAAGTTAGCCCCCCCACACCTTAATCAAATCCCTCAGGATAAATTGTAAGTCGAAGACTTTTATTTGTAAGTAATTGTAAGTTCACTCTCGGAATTTGTTAGTTGGCCGTAACGAAATTATTCCTAGAATTAGATTTTGGGCGGTAGCTAAGGGATTTGGTTAAGGTGGGGACCTTAACCGAATCCCTTAGGATGAATTGTAAGTTGAAGACTTTTATTTGTAAGTAATTTTAAGTTCAATCCCGAAATTTGCAAGTTGATAATAATCCCGTAGGGATTTACGGTCATTTTTTAATGATTCTAGTGCATGTTTTTTTCATTTTTCTACATTTTGTACATTTAATTGAATTTTTTAAAATTTTTCATTCGCCTTTTATTTTATTTTTGTTTATATTATTTGAAATACCTATCAATATTGAGATATATTCATGTCGACTGAAGGGTACAGTCGACATGTATACTGTTACAGAGTAGTAAAAAAAAAAACAAAATTTTAAGAAAAGTAAAAGATTTTACAAAACGGAATTTTTAGAATTCTCAAGAGTATTCTCAATTTTTTTTTTTTCAATTTTACAAAATATAAAACATAAATGCTTAATGTCATTTTTACAGTAGTAGTTCAAGAATTTGGACAAAAAAAAAAGAAATTTCACCAGATCATTATTAAGAATATATTAATATATATATTTTTTTTTTTTTCCAGTGTATAAAATGTAAAATATATATATTTTTTAACATTTTAATGTAATTTCATGCATTTTTTTTTACATATTTTTAGGTCATCAAGTTCCGGGCCCTAATTATTAACATATTTCGCTGAGAAACGTATTATCGAAAAAAAATAATTTATCGTTTTTTTTTTTTTTAAATTCAACACACTCACCGAGAGCGAAGTACCGAACCGAAGAGCGACCCACGGTGTGAACTGTGTCCGGCTTTTTTTGTCTTCGCTTTACTTTTATTTATTTTTTTTTTTATTATTATTTTACTGTTCACGAGAGAGAAATGTGCAACCGTTTGTTTTTATGTAGACGCCACTGTGTAAGTCGGAGTAAAAATCGTTATATTTTATTATGTTATAAGTGTCGTTAACAGAACAAACAAAAAAAAAAAAAAAAAAAAAAAAAACTGCCCGTGGAGATTATCGGCGGCGAACAAACGTTTTTCCTCTCTCTAACGACGACGACGGTACATTAAGTAGCCATTATTGTTATTATTATTATTATTATTATTATTATTCAAGTGCGGTGTAAGGTTAGGAACGACGATTTCCGCCCGTTAAGCACTGGGAACAAGTGTGACAATTTTCACGGATCGCCGACGCTTTTGTCGACGTGTGTTGTCCAAACACGCGCTAGGATTTATCGTTTTGCATCGTATTTTTAGAGTCCGCGAATTATAGTAATATTTATTATGTGTGCCCTCGTATTTATTTGTGTGGATACATACTCTCGGAGACTAAAATATCTAAACTCTCGTTACTATTACACTCTGTGTAATAGTATATATTGCCTATATTTTCGATCTTTGTCCCCAACACTTTTTACTTCATTGAATTACTTTGATTACTTATATGACGGTTCTCCCCCCCACCCCAAAAAAAACCCAATATTATTCAATATAATATTGAAATAATAATATACATACTTGATTACCATTTGGTAGAATTTCTACTTTTCTTAAAATTTCGTTTTTTGACTACTCTGTAACAGTACGGTCGACATGTATATAATATCTCAATATCGATAGGTATTTCAAATAATATAAACAAAAATAAAATAAAAGGCGAATGAAAAATTAAAAAAAATGCAATTAAATGTACAAAATGAAAAAAAAAAAAAATGCACTAAAAATATTAAAAAATCCGACCGTGAATCGAAAAATTCGCGCCAAAAAATGAAAAATAAAAATTGTGCCGTTAGATTTTGTATTTCACGAATCAAAATTCTGTAGAGACGAGCAACACCACACTATAGCAAAAGTAAAAAATAAGATGCAAATGCATCGAGTTCCGGGCTCTATATTGTCGTCTGCATAATATTTAACCCGTCATCAGTGGCTTCGGTCTTTTACACCGAGAGTTTTCTGATTTTCCAAATAATTCATGTTTGGAACCACGTATTTTCTTTTTCATCACGATACCTTTTCTTCAACATAATATTATATTAAATAGTTAATCTGAGTTAAGTCCCAATTTTATACATAATACACGGGAATAATACTATTTATAAATACTTTTTCGGTCGAAATGACCGATGCCACTATTAAT